>PVKV010008564.1:67106-87163 GCA_004027835.1 Alouatta palliata | reverse complement strand
GGCCGGGCACGGTGGCTCACGCCTGTAATCCCAGCACTTTGGGAGGCCGAGGCGGGTGGATCACGAGGTCAAGAGATCGAGACCATCCTGGTCAACATGGTGAAACCCCGTCTCTACTAAAAATACAAAAATTAGCTGGGCGTGGTGGCGTGCGCCTGTAGTCCCAGCTACTTAGGAGGCTGAGGCAGGAGAATTGCTTGAACCCAGGAGGCGGAGGTTGCGGTGAGCCGAGATCGCGCCATTGCACTCCAGCCTGGGCAACAAGGTGAAACTCCGTCTCAAAAAAAAAAAAAAAAATGTAAAAATCTTTGCATCTTTTTTCTTTTTCAGTTCCTTATCTGTCTTGATGGTCAACATATCTTCTTTAATATCACAACATTTTCAAGAACAATTGGTGAACAAAGCAGAACTTCTTTTTGACACCGTGGATTCTTCTGAGGTCGACTTTGCAAAAAGAATAGTACAGTTTCTTCGAAATGTTAGATATCGTTATCAACCACTGTTAGAAAGGTGTAATAATGTATTTTTAAGTAATGTGGACCACCTCGATTTGGATTCCATCAGTAAAATACTTAGTCTACACAAATTTCTACAATTTAATAGTTTTAAATTTATTATGGTGGCTAAAAAGAAGCTAACTGAAATGATTCCTCTGCTTAATCATCCTGCTAGCTTTGTAAAATTGTTTGTAGCATTGGGACCCATTGCAGGACCTGAAGAAAAGAAACAGTAAGTTCAGTTTAAAGTGCATTACTTTTTTTGTTGTGAATTTATGGAGCCTTCAAGCTTAGGTCTCCTTGTAGATCTGGAAGGCACAGATAGCACCCCCTTAGGTTGTAGAAGGAAAAATTATCTCTTATGCTCTGCTCCTTGATTCTTTTTCTGATTATTCTGATTTACATCTCAAACTCTTAGTCTATTGGTATGTTCCGAAAGGTAAACCTCTGATACTTGGCCAACATGAAAAAAAATGAGGAGAAAAACCATGGGTTTTTGTTCTCCCTTCCTATGCTATGTGATTGGATTTACACACGTAAGATTCCCCACGCAGTGTAAGTCTGGAATATTTAGAATTATAATAGTCATAGCAGTGGACCATTTTATGCTTTGTTGTCTTTATCACATTAATCATCAAAACTTATTGACTTATTTATTTTTTGAGATGGAGTCTCATTCTGTCGCCCAGGCTGGAGTGCAGTGGTGCAATCTCGGCTCACTGCAACGTCCGCCTCCTGGGTTCAAGTGATTCTCCTTCCTCAGCCTCCCGAGTAGCTGGGACTACAGGCGTGTATCACGACACCTGGCTAATGTTTTGTATTTTTAGGAGAGGTGGTTTCACCATGTTAGCCAGGATGGTTTCGATCTCCTGACCTCATGATCCACCTTCCTCAGTCTCCCAAAGTGCTGGGATTACAGGCGTGAGCCACCACACCCAGCAATCATCAAAGCATTTATTATGCACTCAGTATATGTCCCATGTCAGGTTTGAGCAAATTTTATGTGGTGTCTCTCATTTAGAAATTTCCAGTTTTGCTAGATATTGATGTAGGTAGAAATCTTTGGGATATAATGATGAACAAATATTAAATTAATATATAACTATGGTTAATAGATAAGATTCTCTCTTCCTAGGCCATTTGATGGGATTTATACTGGACATAAACTTCCCCCACCCAGCATAATTGTATGAAATGTTTAGAATGATAAGCCGGGCACTGTGTAATCCCATGACTTTGAGAGGGCAAGGCAGGTGGATCCCTGGAGTGTAGGAATTTGAGACCAGCCTAGGAAAGATGGTGAAATCTTGTCTGTACAAAAAAATACAAAATTAGCTGGGTGTGATGGTGCCCACCTGGAGTCCCAGTTACTCATGAGGATCACCTGAGCCCAAGGAGGTTGAAGCTGCAGTGAGCTGAGATCACTCCATTGAATTCCAGCTGGGCACAGAATAAAGACCCTGTCTCTCAAAAAAATAAAATAAAATAAGGAATTTTATATAATAGTCCTAACATGTAAGTATGATTAGTAGATTCACTTAAGCAGGGATTCCAAGAATTGCATAATAGGAGAATCTGTATCATTACTCTGTTAGGGAAAACTTTATGGAGAAAGTTTTATTTTTTAAGAATACTTTGAATTATATGAAAAAATTTAAGAGCACGTCTATATCAAGATGGAAACAAGGTGATAAGGTGATTATTAAAAAGAACTACTGGGGCCGAGTGCAGTGGCTCACACCTCTAACCCCAACCCTTTGAGAGGCTAATGCCAGCAGATCACTTGAGGTTAGGAGTTTGAGACCAGCCTGGCCAGCATGGTGAACCCCAACTCTATAAAAAATACAAAAAAAAGAGGACTGGGTTTGGTGACTCATGCCTGTCATCTCAGCCCTCTGGGAGGCTGAGGCAGGTGAATCACTTGAGGTCAGGAGTTCGAGACCAGCCTGGCCAACATGGTGAAACCCCGTTTCTACTAAAAATACAAAAAGAAGCTGCGTGGAGTGGAGGGTACCTGTAATCTCAGCTACTTGGGAGGCTGACGCAGGAGATGTGTCTGAACCTGGGAGGCAGAGGTTGCAGTGAGCCAAGATCACACCATTGCATTCCAGCCTGAGCAACAAAAGCGAAATTCCCATCTCAAAAGAAAAAAGAAATAAAAACCCAAAAAACTGGCCAGGAGTGATGGCAGTTGCAATGGCAGGCATCTGTAATCCCAGCTACTCAGGAGGCTGAGGCAGGTGTATCACTTGAAGCCGGTAGGTGGAGGTTGCAGTGAGCTGAGATCATGTGCCTGCACTCCAGCCTCGGCGAAAGAGTGAGACTTCATCTAAAAAAAAAAAACAAAAAACTTTATTGGAAACTTTTTTTGTGACTAAATACTATTAAAATCTCAATGCTAAAGCAGTAAAAAAGTTGAATTTAACTGAGTGTCTGCCTTCAAGAAATTTATATTGCAGTTGAGAGGATAGATATAATTGAAATATGTAAATACCATAACAACATAGCTTACGAATAAATAAAATTGGTGATATGGATAGTGCTGTGAGCAGACAGAAGTGAGAGAAAAATATAGACTGAATTGATTGGGAAAAATATGGAGAGAAACAGGGTTTGAAACGTTTGAAAAGATTGGTGGAAAGGATGACATAGAGTTATCCAGTGTGAATAAACAATTACTTTATCCTATCCTCAGATGTCATGTTTTGAGCTTGCTTTCTAAATGATTCTAAAAGACACACTTATATCATGATACATTACTGCACTACTTTGGATAGTTTAAATGACAACTAGTCATAGTCAGAATGGGCCATCTTTGTTAATTTTCAGTTTATACTGTTATATCAAGTGTTTAGTATATGAGATTTCTTTTTTTTTTTTTTTTTTTTGTTAAAGATGGGGTTTCACCATTATGGCCAGGCTGGTCTTGAACTCTTGACCTCAGGTGATCCACCCACCTCGGCCTCCCAAAGTGCTAGGATTATAGGCGTAAGCCACCGCGCCTGGCCAGTATATGAGATTTCTGATAATATGTAGATTTATTGACTTCCTAGTTGGTTACTATTCAATTTTAAAATATTTGGGAAATTGTCAGAATATCATTGTTCATTTCTTAGCTCTCTAGTATTGAATACTTTCACTGAATCATAGTAGTTTATAACCATTATAACCTTCTATTATTTGAAAATCATTGGAAGATCATTTATCTATATTTTTCAAACAGTTGAAGACTGGATTATACTGAGGCCTGAATTGCATTGAAGACATTATATTTTTCTTTATTCAGTAATATTTTATATTATCTCCAAGAAATGTAGCACACTGGAATTATATACTGGATTCAGTTTTTGTTTATATTAATTTTTCCCATTTGTTACCCAAGAACTGTTATTTTTTTAAAAATTGCAGGTTGATTTGCAGTTTTTCAACCAAAATCTTTTTTTTTTTTTTTTTTTTTTGTTTGTAGACTTAAATCAACTATGTTATTGATGGCAGAGGAGCTAACCGGCGAGCAAGCCCTGGCAGTGTTGGGAGCATTGGAAGATATGGAAAGCAGAAATTCATGTCTGATTAAAAGGTTTCTTTTCTGAAATTCATGATGTTAAGTTTGTTGTCATTCACAAGTACCTATTTTTTTCAGAGGAAAAATGGTTTTCTTCTTTAATCTACCTGTTGTTTTGAAGAAATGAGGAATTAATGCTTAAGGCACTGTTTATCTGTTTATGTTCCACTTTGTTTTTCTTTTCTTTTCTTTCTTTTTTTTTTTTTTTTTTTGTTTTTGAGACAGAGTCTCACTCTGATCCCCAGGCTGGAGTGCAGTGGTGCTATCTCTGCTCATTGCAACTTCTACTTCCCTGGTTCGAGCGATTTTCCTACTTCACCCTCCTGAGTGGCTGGGACTACAGGAGCCCACTACCACGCCCAGCTAATTTTTATATGTTTAGTAGAGACAGAGTTTTGCCATGTTAGCCATGCTTTTCTTTTTCTTTCTTTCTTCTTTTTTTTTTTGAGACAAGTCACACTGTCGCCCAGGCTGGAGTGCAGTGGCACAATCTCGGCTTACTGCAATCTCTGTTCCAGGTTCAAGCGATTCTCCTGTCTCAGACTCCAGAGTAGCTGGGATTACAGGCATCTGCCGCCACACCCAGCTGATTTGGGAAATTTTAGTAGAGGTGGGGTTTTACTGTGTTGGCCAGGCTGGTCTCAAGTTCCTGACCTCAAGTAATCTGCCCACCTCCACCTCCCAAAATGTTAGAATTACAGGCATGAGCCACTGCACGCCCAGCCCTTCAGGCTGGTCTCAAACTCCTGACCTCCAGCGATCTGCTCCCTTTGGCCTCCCAAAGTGCTGAGCCACTGTGCCTGGCCTTCTTTTTTTTTTTTGGAGACAGGGTCTTGCTACATTGCTGAGGCTGGAGTGCAGTGGTGGCATCACACCTCACTGTACCCTCCACCTCCCAGGTTCAGTTGATCCTCCCATCTCAGCCTCCTGAGTAATTGGGACTATAGGCACTTATTGCCATGCCCAGCTAATTTTTGTATTTTTTGTAGAGATGGTGTTTTGCCAAGTTGCCCAGGCTGGTCTCCAACTCCTGGGCTCAAGGAATGCATCCGCTTCAGCCTCCCAAAGTGCTATTTTGTTTTTAAAAGTAGAAAGACAGTTGTTTATAGCATTTTAAAATTTTATTTGGTGCTATTGCACTCAAGCGGAGCATCATAACCTTGTGAAATAGAGAGCATAGAGAAAATATCCTCTTTTTTTTCTTTTCTTTTTCTTTCTTACTTTCTTATTTAAAAATTTTTTTGTAGAGCCAGAGTCTTACTATTTTGCCCAGTCTGGTTTTGAACTCCTGGGCTCAAGCAATTCTCCCAAAATTATGACCAAGGCCCTAATTTTCAAAAGGAAAGTTTCTGCAGCACAGTTAATGTCTGTATGAACTTGAACTGTCTCACACCACAAAGTTACCTTGAAATCATACTGCCATTTTTTGGCTTTTTGGTAACTTGAGATTTCAGAAGAAAAAATAGTTATTTTTATAAATGCTTAATTGCACATATATTTTAATATATGCTTAATTGCATATATATTTTAATATATGCCTAATTGCATATGCTTAATTTTTCATTACCTATTGTATGTTCCTTTATTTTACTATTTCTTATGTCCCATTTTTTCCAACTTATTGCCTCTTAGTATTTCCCTTAGCATCTTCATTTGAGGGCCGGTGGATTTACCGAAGACAACTAAATTAGTTTTGCTAATTATTAGTAACTCTTGGTAAAGATTTTGTTTTGGGGAGAATGTGGAATTTGATGCTCTGTGAGATTTGTTTAATTGCGGAAGAAAAACTATGCTTTTCTTGTGCGATTGATTATTGAATATTATTTCAATCATACTTCATTGATCATTTTTACTTCATTCTGTTTTAGTTGTTTACATTTCTAGAGCCATCTTGAGACATTTCTTCCAGAATAGAAAATCTGATCTCATTCATTGCTGTTTCTTCAGCACAGAGCAGAGTGTCTGGAGTGAAAGCACCACAGCAAATGTGTAATAAATGAATGAATTTGTTATAATATATGCTCTATCAATCCTTTTTTAGAATTGCCTCAGTTCTGTATAAACATTTGGATAACTATAAACCATTAGAGTTGTTGAAGATAACTCAAGCATTGACTTTTCTGCATTTCCAAAGTAAGGAGTTTTTTGTGAAACTTAGAGAATTACTGCTTAGGTAAGATAAAAATAGAAATGTTTGTTTAGTATTTCATTTTCTAGCCACAATATTTGTTTTGTTTTACTAATAAGTACAGAGGTGCTTATTAGTAAAAATGTTATGAGACTTTATCTCCCTCCATGCCCATTCTGCCAATGCCCATGCTGGGTATATTTTGAAATGGGAATGAGGCCAGTAGGGTGATGAGTGCCCTAGGAGACGAATGGCAGTAAACTGATGAATAGCAAAGCCATTCTCCTTTCCTGCAGAATGGAGTAACCGTGAAAAGATGGGGACTGCTGATCAAAGTTAAACTCCTTTTGGGAGCATTAATATTTAGGGCCCTTCAGTCTTGCATGCATGCCTATTTTAAGGCTTATTAAATTTTTAAATTCAAAATTTTGAGAATATGACATAATGGTGATGTTAGTGGAAAAGTGTCTTCTTTCTTTCTTTCTTTTTTTTTTTTGAGAAGAAGTCTCACTCTAGGCTGAATTGCAGTGATGCGATCTCGGCTCACTGCAACCTCCATCTCCCGGGTTCAAGTGATTCTCCTGCCTCAGCCTCCCAAGTAGCTGGGACTACAGGTGTGCACCACCACACCTGGCTAATTTTTGTAATTTTAGTAGAGATAGGGGTTTCACCATATTGGTCAGGCTGGTCTTGAACTCCTGACCTCAGGTGATCCACCTGCCTCAGCCTCCCAAAGTGCTGGGATTACAGGCGAGAGCCACTGCTACTGGCAAAAAAGTGTTTTCATACAGAATTTTCCTTTTTTAATTTAAAATCACCTTATTTTCTACAGATATAGCTTTTTTTTTTTTTTTTTTGAGACAGGGTCTCACTCTGTCCTCTGGACTGGAGTGCAGTGGTACAATCATAGCTCACTGCAGCCAATCATAACTTGCTGTAGCCTGAAGTCCTGGGCTGAAGTGATCCTCCCACTTCAGCCTCCCAAGTAGTAGTGCTACCACACTTGGCTAATTTGATTTTATTTTTTGTAGAGATGGGGTCTTACTTTGTTGCCCAAGTTGGAGTGCAGTGGCATGATCATAGCTTACTGCATCCTCAAATTCATGGGCTCAAGCAATCCTACCACCTCAGCCTCCTGAGACATGGTTTTACAGGCTTGAACCAGTGTGGCCAACTTGTTTGATTTCTTATTGTGATTTCTGAAAGACCAGGCATATAGTTGAAAATGATTTTTATTATGATAAAGTGATGTGACATTGTGCTTAAAAAAGGTTTTGAACTGGGGAATATGAAGTGACATGTTATCAGATGAGAACTTAGCATATTAGGATGTTATAAGGAAGTTTATCTTTTTCTTGAAGAAATAAATTTCTTCCTCTTAGGATGATAAGGTGCTTATTGTTTCTTTACCCTTTCCAAGTTTAGTATAGAATTTCATGTAGACTGCCTCTGAATTATGAATTTTATGTTCAAAATTAGATATTATAAACTAGCCCAGACATAATTTATGTCTGCACAGTGAGGTTTTTTTTGCATGCTTTTAAATTTTTTTCTATATTTTATTTTTGTGTTGTTTTATTTTTAAGTTTTTCCATATTTTATTTTTATGTTTTTATTTTTGTTTTTCTATATTTTATTTTTATGTTTTTATTTGTTTTTATTTTTGGTGTTTTTTTCTTTTTTCGAGATGGAATCTCACTCTGTCACCCAGGCTGCACTGCAGTGGCACGATCTCGAGTCACTGCAACCTCCACTTCCCGGGTTCAAGCGATTTTCCTGTCTCAGCCTCCTGAGTAGCTGGATTACAGGCATGAGGCACCATGCCCAGCTGATTTTTGTATTTTTAGTAGAGACGAGGCTTCACCATATTGGCCAGGTTGGTCTTGAACTCCTGACCTCAAGTGATCCACCTGCCTCGAACTCCCAAAGTGCTGGGATTACAAGCATGAGCCACTGCACCTGGCCTATGTTTTTATTTTTATTTAATTTTTTTTTGAGATGATGTCTTACTGTCACCAGGCTCGAGTGCAGTGGCGCGATCTCAGCTCACTGCAACCTCTGCCTCCCTGGTTCAAGCGATCCTCCTGCATCAGCCTCCCCAGTAGCTCAGATTACAGGCATTTGTTACCATGCCCAGCAAATTTTTGTATTTTTAGTAACACAGAGTTTCACCACTTTGGCCAGGATGGTCTCAATCTCCTGACCTCATGATCTGCCTTCAGCCTCCCAAAGTGCTGGGATTACAGGTGTGAACCACTGTGCCGGGCCTATGGTTTTGTTCTTTTAAAAAATATTTCAGTAGCTTTTGGCATACAAGTGGTTTTTTGTTATATGGATGAATTGTACAGTGGTGAATTCTGAGATTTTAAGTGCGCTCGTCACTTGAGTAGTGTACTTTGTACCTCATGTGTGTGTTTTTTTAATCCCTAGCTTGCCTCCCAACCTGGCTTTTCTGAGTCTCTAAAGTCTGTTATATCACTCTGTATGCCTTTGAGTACTCATAGTTTAGCCCTCCTTATAAGTGAAAATATACGATTTTTGATTTTCCTCTCCTCTGTTACTTCACTTAGAATATTGGCCTCCACCTCCATCCAAGTTGCTTAAAAGACACTATTTTCTTCCTTTTAATGGCTGAGTAGTACTCCATGGTGTATATTTGCCACATTTTCTTTATGCATTTATTAGTCAATAGGCATTTAGGTTGGTTAACATCTTTGCTATTGTGAATTGTGCTGCTGTAAACATATATTGCACAGTATTTTTTAAAAAAATTAAATCATTTAGTACTGTTGAATACTCCTAGGTATGTTAATAGAAAAATAAGAGCAGGAGTGGGATCATCAAATATTTCATTTTCCTGTAATGTTTTGTTTCTTTTATGAAAAGACTTGAAGCATGTATGATAATGTTAAAGTTTATTAAATTCCGAGTAAGGAGAGCCTTTATCTCTGTAATTTAAAATTGTGTCAAAACATTTGAGTTATTGACTAACATTTAAAAGTTGGGAGTTGTTACATAAAAATCATACGTACCTCGTGTTTCAGAATTACCTTCTTCCATGTCAGTGCAAATAATCTCAAGTAGATATTAGAAGGAATGCAGTCTATTTGAAACTAATAATTCACATAAATGTTTATGTTAATAGGTCCTGAAACAGCTCAGGGAATCCAGAGTTTTATGTATTGGAATAATGTCTGTTGTTTTTTAACTTACTGAAATATAATATACATAAAATATACATATGCCTTCCTCATTACCCTATCCTCACCCCCAAGATTAACTATCTCTATTTCTAACTGCATGGATTGGTTTTGCCTTTATACTTTATGTAAATGGAATCATGCGGTATGATTTTCTTTTTTTTTGTGAGACTGGGTCTCATTCGTTTGCCCAGGCTGGAGTGCAGTGGCGTGATCTCGGCTCATTGCAACCTCCAGCTCCTGGGCTTGTGACCCTCCAGTCCCAGCTTCCTGAGTAGCTGGGACTACAGGCATGTGCTACCACACCTGGCTAATTTTTGTATTTTTAGTAGAGATGGGGTTTTGCCATGTTGCCCAGGCTGATCCCAAACTCCTGTACTCAGGTAATACAACCACTTTGGCATCCCAAAGTGCTGGGATTACAGGCGTGACCACTGCACCTGGTCAGTGTGATTTCTTTTGTGTCGGGCTTCTTTTGCTCAATACTAAGTTTATGAGATTTATCTATGCTTTTGCATATAATATTCTCTTGTAAGAATATAACAACATTTATTTTATTTTATTGTTGATGGACATTCATTTATTTTCATTTTTTGGTTATCAACAGTACTGTTTATGAACAAATTCATATATATTTTTTAGTGAACATACATATTCATTTCTGTGTGCCAGCAAATATAATTGTTAGTTCATAGGGTATGCATGTGCTCATCTTCCGTAGATGCTGCTGAACATTTTCTTTTTTTTTTTTTAAAGATGGGGTTTCACCATGATGGCCAGGCTGGTCTTGAACTCCTGACCTCAGGTGATCCACCCACTTTGGCCTCCCAAAGTGCTAGGATTACAGGCGTGAGCCACCGCGCCTGGCCACTGCTGAACATTTTCTAAAGTGGTTATCTCAGTTCCTACTCCCACTAACAGAATGCATATATTCTTGCCAACACTTGGATTTTTTTTTCCCCCTATAACCCAGGACAGTGCTCATACTTTCTAATTTTAACTGTTCTGGTAGGTATGTTGTGGAATTATAAATAAATACACATAAATATCTAAGCTTTGGCAACTGAGGAAGTATCACAAGGAAAAACAGCAAATGGAGGTTGGAGAAATTTTATCTGTTGGGGGTTTATTTGTAGAAAAGTATCTCAAGATTGGTAGCTCCACAATGATGCAGCTTTTTGAGGGCTTTCATTTCTTTATATAAAATAATGTATTAATTTTTTTGTGGTTATAAGAATAAAATATGCAGTACTAAGTGCCTACTTGTGTCAGGCACTGGGCCAAATATTATATAAAAATCATTTTGAAAATTTTGGAAAACAAAAAAGTATATTTGAGAGGCTGAGGCAGTAGGATCATTTGAGGCCAGAAGTTCAAGAGCAGCGTGTTCAACATAGCAAGCCCCTGTCTACAAAAAACTAAAAAATTAGCAGAGTGTAGTAGTTCATGCCTATAGTCCTAGCTACTCAGGAGGCTGACATGGGAGGATCACTTGAACCCAGGACCTCAAGGTTACAATGAGCTATGATCACACCACAGCACTCCAGCCTGGGCTATAGAGTGAGACTCTACCTCTTAAAAAGAAAAGAAAAAAATATAAAGAAGAAAATAAAAATTATTCATAAACTAATTCATTCACTGTCAACAATTTAGTTTATTTCCTTGTTGTATCCTACATATGTATATGTATATATATATTTCATAGTTGACCATACAATTTTGTTTGTTTTTGGCCATTTTACCTTGTAAGCATTTTTCTACATCATTAAGTAATTTTTGTAAATCTTTTCTTTTTTTTTTTTTTTTTGAGACGGAGTTTCACTCTTGTTACCCAGGCTGGAGTACAGTGGCGCAATCTCGGCTCACCACAACCTCCGCCTCCTGGGTTCAAGCAATTCTCCTACCTCAGCCTCCCGAGTAGCTGGGACTACAGGCTACACCACCATGCCCAGCTAATTTTTGTATTTTTAGTAGAGACAGGGTTTCACCATGTTGACCAGGATGGTCTCGAACTCTTGACCTAGTGATCCACCTGCCTCGGCCTCCCAAAGTGCTGGGATTAATTTTGGCAAATCTTTTCTAATGGCTAGTTAATACCCATCATCTGACTGTACCATAATTCACTTATTGCTATTCCCCCTCATTACTTAGATTGTTTTCACATTTTAGCCATATAAAAATATGATAAGGCATGGTGGTGTGCCCCTGTATCCCAGCTACACCCAGCTATATTTGGGAGGCCGAGGCAGGAGGATCACTTGAGCCCAGGAGTTGGAGATCAGTCTGGGGAACATCGTAGGACTCCTTCTTTAAAAAAAGGAAAAAAAAAAAGATGAATAACAACACACATCTTTTTTCCTGGATTTTATTTTATTTTTTTGAGATAGAGTCTTGCTCTCTTGCCCAGGCTGGAGTGCAGTGGTGCAATCTCGGATCACTGCAACCTCCGCCTCCTAGATTCAAGCGATTCTCTTGCCTCAGCCTCCTGAGTAGCTTAGCTGGGACTACAGGCATGCACCACCATGCCCAGCTAATTTTTGTATTTTTAGTAGAGATGGGGTTTCACCAATCTCTTCATCTCATTATCCACCCACCTCAGCCTCCCAAAGTGCTAAGATTACAGGTGTAAGCCACTGCACCCGGCAAAAGACTTCCCTCTTTCTTGGATTTTATATTAGTTTATTAGGTTAGTTTCCCAAACAGGGATTGACCATGTCAAATGTTGCAATTAAAATACTTTTAAAGTTCTCAAGCTATACTGCTAAATAACTTTCCAGGGAGTTACACCAACTTTTTAAGTTTACTAATAGTGAATGAGAATGCCTGTATCAGTACACCCTTGCTAACATTGACTATTAATATTATGATTATTTTAGTATGCTAATTTAAAAAATTTAAGTGGTCAGGCATAGCGGCTCATGCTTGTAATCCCAGCACTTTGGGAGGCTGAGCTGGGAGGATCGTTTGAGCCCAGGAGTTCAAGACCAGCTTGTGCAATAAAGCAAGACCCTGTCTTAAGAACAACAACAAATTAAAAATTAGGTGAATGTGTTAGCATGTGCCTGTATTCCCAGTGTGTAGGGAGGCTGAGCCCAGAAGGTCAAGGCTGCAATGAGCTATATTGCACCATTGCATTCTAGCCTGGGCAATAGAATGAGACCCTGTCTCAAAAATAATAGTAATAATAATAAATTTTAAAAGTATTTTGAAAGTAACTCAATTTTGTTTTAATTTAGATTGCATTATTCCTTCCACTACTTCTGTACCTAAAAATTATTATTATTTTTTGAGACGGAGTCTTGCCCTGTCGCCCAGGCGGTAGTACAGTGGTGTGATCTTGGCTCACTGCAACCTCTACCTCCTGGGTTCAAGTGATTCTCATGCCTCAGCCTCCCTGGTAACTAGGATTGCAGCCATGTGTCACCACGCCCAGCTAGTTTTTTGTATTTTTAGTAGAGATGGGGTTTCATTATGTTGGCCAGGCTGGTCTCGAAGTTCTGAACTCAAGCTATCCTCCACCTTGGCCTCCCAAAGTACTGGAATTAAAGGTGTGAGCCTCCATGCCCGGCCCCTAGTTTTTATTGGTTCCTTTTTCGCTTCTGATACATAGTCCAACTTTTAAAACAAACAAACACCAACAAAAGACAGGACATACAGCTGACCCCATTTTCTAATTCCTTCCCTGTATGACAGGGCCTGACAGTTTATATCAGAAATTGAACACAAATTCTTTCTTCAGCAACAGCACTGGAAACACATGTTCTTACATGGACTTTTTATATGACAGGGCCTGACAGGTTATATGAGAATGTGAACCCAAATTCTTTCTTCAGCAACAGCACTGAAAACACATGTTCTGACACGGACTTTTTGTTTCCCTGGGACTGTGGTTTTATTTTTGAATAAAATATTTTGACCTGCGCTTCAGAATGTCTTAGGCTTTCCTGAATAATCCTTCACGGACCTGTCATCTTTGAATTTATCTAACTCTTCTTTTTTTTTTTTGAGACGGAGTCTCGCCCTGTTGCCTAGGCTGGAGTGCAGTGACATGGTCTTGGCTCACTGGAACCTCAACCTCCCTGGTTCAAGCGATTCCCCTGCCTCAGCCTCTTGAGTAGGTGGGGATTACAGGTGCACACCACCATGCACGGCTAATTTTTTTATATTTTTAGTAGAGATGGGGTTTCACCATGTTGGCCAGACTGGTCTCAAACTTCTGACCTCAGGCAGTCTGCCCGCTTTGGGCTCCCAAAGTGCTGAGATTACAGGCAAGAGCCACCACGCCTGGCCTATCTAACTCTTCTTAAATTAACTTGTATTATGCCCACCTGTGATGTTACATATCTTGGCTGTCCTTCACAGTTACTAGTTCATAACTTTTATAGCTCTTGGTATAACCTTTTGTTACAATGTTGGGTGTGTTAGGCCTCCAGAAGCAGAATCTTTCTCCTGCCCCAAAGCAGGACTCTAATCTTCCTCCACCTTTCTGATTGTGGGTCTTAAGACCCTCCCCTGAAAGATCCCACCCTACACTCTGTGTGAAGAAATGCTGACATCATGAAGCTTATATAAACCCAAGAAGAATGGGTTTGAACTGCTTCTGGATAGCTGAACACGTGAAGATTCCTGGAGAGTGGCGTGCTCAGGGAGGGCATGGAAGCTTTGCATCCCTTCCTACATACCTCACCCTACTGTCCCTTCATCTGCATTCTTTGTAGTATCCTTTATAATAAACCTGTAAACATACGTTAAGTGTTGCCCTGAGTTCTGTGAACCACTCCAGCAAATTAATCAAACCCAAAGAGGAGGTTGTGGGAACTCCAACTTGAAGCCAGTTGGTCAGAAGTTCTGGAGGCCTACATTTGCAACTGGAGTACAGAGTTTCTGTGGCAGAGGTCAGTCTTAGAGACTGAGTTCCCAGCTTGTGGGATCTGACGCTGTCTCCAGGTAGATAGTGTCAGAACTGAACTGGACACCCAGCTAGTGTCCGCTGCTTAGAAAAACCCCCACACATTTGGTCACAGAAGTCTTCTGTGTTGATGATTGTTGTGGTTTGAGAGTAGAGGAAAAACACCATTTGAAAGAGATTTTTTTGAATCACCATCTTACCTATTAATTGCAGTATTATGTATATTCATATTTTAATACATATATATTTTGGTTTTGTTGCTGATGTATTAATTTTGTTCTTTTCATTTTTCATTTTGCAGTTATTTGAAAATTAGTTTCATACCAACTGAGATGTCCTTTCTGGTCTGTGCTATTTCCATGCTTCCTTCTCCTCACTTGGACGAAGTGGGGATATCCCGAATTGAAGCAGTTTTGCCACAATGTGACCTAAATAAGCTGACTAGTTTTTCTGCATCTGTTTTAAGATGGATTCAGTATGACCACATGCATTTGGATAGTAATACTGGGAAACAACTGAAACTACTTCAAAAATTAGATCACTATAGTCGTCAGAGACTACAACACAGCAACAGTTTTGATCTGTTATGGAAGGAACTGAAATCTCTCAAAGGAGACGTGTTTCCTGAGTCACTTATTGAAGAAACGATTGCTGCTGTACAGCGTTTCAGGGATGAAATTAATTACATAAATGTTGCAGAGATTGCATATTTTATTTCTAAAACTAATTACCTCAGTACTTTGCTACTTGATAGGATAGCTTCAGTGGCTGTTCAGCAGATTGAAAAGGTGAGATTTGAATGTTAGACTTTAATTTTATAGAGTTGTCAACTTCTGCAAGCATAATTTTTATCATAGGCACTTTGAGAACCTGGATTGGAATTTGAAGTTTAGAAATTAAATTCTGGGTCAGATGTGGTAACTCACGCCTGTAATTCTAGCTGTTGGTAGGCTAAGGTGGGAGGATGGGTTGAGCCCAGTAGTTAAGGCTCAGTGAGCTATGATCACACCACTGCCACTGCACTCCAGCCTGGGTGACTGAGTGAGACCCTGTCTCTTAAAAAACCTTAAAGCTGGGAAGGAGACTGGGCGCAAAGTAGGAGAGAAAACAAAACAAAACAAAACCTTAAAGCCACTTTGTTCTTTCAGCATTACAGATTTGGAAAGATCAGTGGTCATCCTTTGGTTCATCACCATATTAAGATTAGGAATCAATTCTTTGAGGATACTCGTATTAGGATAGTGGAGTATGAATGATTTTTTGTTTTACTTTTTCTCATATTCTATAATCTTGTGGTATTACTTTTATCATTTTAAAGGAATTATATTCAAAAGTATGAGATAAGCTTGAACACAGAAAATGATACGGTATCCATTGGCAACAGTATTCTTAAATGGTCATTGTATCTTCTTGCAGATTTATTTCTGGGACTTACTTGTAAAATGCCTCTTTATGGATTATGTGAGAAGCAGCTTACTTACAAAATCACTATCAGAAATATATCAGGGAAAGGCCTTTATTTAAAAGACAGTGTTTCTCACAAATGAAAATAAAAAATTTGTCTTACTTGCTTAGTATAGTGCCTGGCAGTCATTAAGTATTGGATGATTGAGTGAAAAATAAAATAAAAAAGCAAATGAAAGAAAAATAAATGCTAATGATTATAAATTAAGAAACTTCTTTAGCTACATTATGATTATTCTATAAAATGTACTGATTATCATGGAAACTGCTGATACTGTTTTGTATTCAATTTAGTGACTAATGAATTCTGAAACAGAATTAAGTAATTAATTTATTTAATTTTAATTTAAATAAAGACAGAGTCTCACTATGTTGCCCTGACTAGTCTTGAACTCCTGGCCTCAGTGATCCTTCCACCTCAGCCATCCAAAGTGTTGGGATGACAGGCGTGAGCCGCCACTCCCAACCAGAACAGAATTTTACACCTAACAAAATAAATTTGTAGATTATCTGATTTACTTTTTTTCTTGCTAACACTTTTGGAGTTATTAATAATTGTTGATGGGATTAAATAAATTACAGCAGGGTGGAAAAATTAATAAGCAAGTGATAAGTTTATTATTTAACTATAGCGATTGTAGGAAAAGATTTCTCCTAAAAAATAATTAGGTTAAAATTGTGTCTTATTTCCCTCAAGTTTCGACTATTTTTTTTGTTCTTTTTATACAGATCCATCCTTTTACAATTTTTGCTATTATTCTTCCATTCAGTGTTTTGAATTATGATCCACCTCAAAGGGATGAATTTTTAGAAACTTGCGTGCAACATCTTAATTCTTACTTAGGTAGGTATACTGTTTGGTAATGCATTGAGTGAATAAGTCAGAGGATACCTATTGCTGCTCAGCTAGGAGTGCCCCTCATTTAAAGGGTATCCATAATAGCCATGAATTCTCTACCCAAAAAAACTTTTTTTTTTTTTTTTTTTTGAGACAGAATCTTGCGCTGTCACCCAGGCTGGAGTGCAGTGGCTCGATCTCAGCTCACTGTAACCTCCATCTCCTGGGTTCAAGCACTTCTCCTGACTCAGTCTCCCAAGTAGCTGGGACTACACACCTGGCTAATTTTTTGTATTTTTAGTACAGACAGGGTTTCACCATGTTGGCCAGGCTGGTCTTGAACTCCTGACCTCAGGTGATCCACCCACCAAGGCCTCCCAAAGTGCTGGGATTTCATTCATGAGCCACTGTGCCCAGCCGTAAAAAAACTTCTGTATCCATTTTAATTTTGAAAAAAGTCAAACTTGTATAGAGAATTAGACCAGGAACACACATATACTCACTGTGTAGATTCAACAGTGTTAACATTTTACCCTTTTTGCCTGATCCATTTGTTTCTCTGACTCTGTTTCTGAGCCACTTCAAAGTTGCAGGCATTGTGACCCTTCACCCCTAATTACTTTAGCATACATCTCCTCCTAAGAATAGTGACATTATTCTATACCACCACAATACTGTCGGCACACCTAAGAAAATCATAATCCCCTAATATCTAATACACAGTTCATGTTTCAGTCTCCCTAAGTATTCCCAAAATACCTTTTAGAGTAGTTGTTTTGGATCCAGAATTTACTTACTGTGTTTGGTTGTTACCTCTTCAGTCTCTTATATTCAGGAATCTTTTTTCTCTTTTTTCTTTTCTTGGCATTGACTTGGTTGTTTGTTTTTTTCTGAACTTTTTGTTATCCAGGTTTTCAAATATACAGAAAAATTGAACGATCAATATAACAAACATCTGTATAATATACTGTAGACCCACAATTGTGATTGAGTATTGATTAACTTTGCCACATTTTCTCTGTGTATGAGCACAAGCACGTATGCATATGATGAACCTTCCAGTTGTCAGCTCTATATGCTTCAGGTTATAAGGACATTCTCCTGTGTAACTGTAATACTGGTATCATTACCACTACCAGAGAAAATTAACAAGTACCATCTACTACCTAGCCCATAATCAGATTTTCCCAATTGTCACCAAATTATCTCTTATAACTTTTTTTTAAACAATCAACATTGAGTGGTTATGTCTTTTCCTCCATTTATTTTGCTTGATATTTATTTTTATAAAATGGCCATTTATTATAAATTGTGGCACATTCTGGATTTGTTTGATTGTTTAACTTGCTTCTCCATCTCCTGCATTTGTAGTAAACTAGAAGTTAGGTATAGATGCTTGGTTAGGTTCAGATTAACCATTTGCAGCAAAAATAACTTGTATGTAGGGCTGTGTACCTTATATTTATATCACATCTGGAAGCACATAATATCTGATTGTTTCTGTCGATTTAGAAAGTAAAAAAAAATTGTTTCTTAAGAACCTTAATAGTTGTTTGTGAATTGTTTGAAGGGTTGCTGCTCTTGTGCTGATTATTTTGCATCTCTTAAAAAGGTCTTTTTAAAAAAATTATCTTAAATTTAGAGATGGGGTCTTGCTACATTGCCCAGGCTGGTATCAAACTCCTGGGCTCAGACAGTCCTCCCACCTTGGCCTCCCAAGTGCTGGGATTACAAGCATGAGCCACCACACCTGGCCAAAAAAGTCTTTTGGTAAATGTTTCAGTACCATAAGTAGCATAGAAATAGTCCTTCCTGCTGTTGGACTTAGCAGAAATAATGTGTGAGGACAGTAGAGACAGGAAATTATTTTTTCCCTTTCATTTTTATTTTGGATCCTGAGTTGGATTTGGAACAGTTTGACCTTCAAGGAGTAGAGCTTTATGAGACTTTTCTTTTCAGACTCATGCTATATACTTGTCAGTATGATACAGAAGTTTTAGAAGAGAAATGCTCAGTAGTCATTGCCTTTTCAGTCAACACTTTCCATGTACTTACTGCCAGGTATTCTTCTAGGCACTGGAGATACAGGAGAGAGTAAAAACGGATAAACTACCATCATTGAGTTTACTTTCTGGTAGGGGGAGACTGTCACAAGCAATAAACAAGCCTCTAAGGTCAGATGGTGATAAGTACCTTCAAGAACATTAGAACAGGGTAAAGTGTGTAGGCTGGAGCATGATGGTAAGTGTGAGATGGAGTGCTATTTTGGATAAGGGATTCAGGGACTGCCTCTCTTAGGAGATGTCATTTAACCATGGATTAAATGAAGTAAGGGAGTGATCCATGTCAGTAGATAGGGAAGAGAGTCCCAGGATGAAAGAAAGGCAAGTGGAAAGGGCCCTCAGGTGAGAGCATGTTTGGTTTTTTCCAGGAACAGCAGATTCAGTGTGGCAGGAGTGGAGTGAAGGAGACTGACTTGGGCAGGAGATAAGGTTGGGGAGACAGCCAGAGACTGATTTCCTCAGATCTTTCTGCTCTGCCTGGAAAGTAAGAATAATTACCCGGTAATCTGCTAAGCAGCAGATACTGAGAGCTTCCGTATCCAGCATAACATGTTAGGCTCTCCATTAGGGATTTATATAGACCTTTAGACCTCTGGTGAAGCTGGTTTGAAACCAGTATAAATATGTTAATTTTGTCTGCATCACACTAATGGAATTTGCTACATTTTTGTGGGATCTGTAGGCCAGATAGCATCTAACCATGTTTGATACTACTGTGTCACAGCCTACAACATGAGGCTGTGATATGTATATGTATATGTATATGTGTATGTGTATATGAATGTGTTACATGTGTGGCATACATTTATACCCCTTTTTAGTAACACAACCATATGTAGAAAGATGAGACTTCAAATTGAGACTTAGAGTGTGTTCTCCTGGTTGTTGAGTCATGCATGTGTCAACAACCAGAAGAAAATAAAAGTATATCTCTTCCCATATTCTCCAAATAGGGTCTTAGAAATTAGAATTTTTTCTCGCTAAAGAGTATAAGGGAAGAGAGATTGGAAAGTACAGCTTTGAGTTTTAAAAATTTAATCAGAATGTTTTAAAAATTCCTAGGGAACTTTATAAGTACAATTTTAAATAATTAATGGAATAATAATTAATTTTCTTTGTTTTGAAGTAAAGATGAATTTTGACAGATTGGTTTTGCTGGTGGAGATCATCACTATTAACTTCATTTATGACCTAGTCTTTTTTTTTTTTTTTTTTTGAGACGGAGTTTCGCTCTTGTTACCCAGGCTGGAGTGCAGTGGCGCGATCTCGGCTCACCGCAACCTCCGCCTCCTGGGTTCAAGCAATTCTCCTGCCTCAGCCTCCCGAGTACTTGGGACTACAGGCACGTGCCACCATGCCCAGCTAATTTTTGTATTTTTAGTAGAGACGGGGTTTC
>PVKV010008564.1:41325-67006 GCA_004027835.1 Alouatta palliata | reverse complement strand
TAGTCTTTCTTTATTAAATAAACTCAGCAAAAAATGGAAAAGGAGAGACTTAATGTTGTCTCTTTTTCCTTAGTAAGAATATTGATGCCAATCAGACGTTTTAGGTGACCCTTCCCCCCACATTAGAAATGTCCCTTGGATGAGGCAAATCAGGTAAATAGCTGAAGCCTTACACTGTGGGACATCTGCCATTCTGCTGGGTGACAGGTAAAGGAGGAGGTGCTAGGCAAGACCTAAGCCTCAAACATGTGTTCACTTTGCTTGAAGATCCGAGATCCCCAGAGAGCAGCATAGTATAATGGTCCAGGCTCCAGAACTGGACTTTCTGGGTTAAACCTACTCTCCATTTGCCAACTCTGTGATCTTGGGCAAGTCATTTAATCTCTTTGTGCTTCCTAATGCTTATTTATAAAGCAGAGATATTGTTTCTACTGATTATGGAAATAAGATATAAATGAGTTAATATATGTAAAGTGTTTTGAATGGTATGTAACATATTCTGAACACTCTTGTATTATTATCACCAATACTGGGATCACTTCTTTTTACATATACCACTGTCATTTTGTTTTGGATTCTTTCTTTTTCCAAGGCTATTTTTAAAACAACTTACTAAATTGTAATAACAAATGTTCACATAACTTTAGTATAATAGTGTGAATTTATGCAAATGGAATCACCCAGGGAATCAGTACCGAGATCAAGACACACAATATTATCACAGTACCCTTCTCCTCTTGTCTCCTTTTCCTACTTGACCTCCACCCAAAGGTAAGCACTTAACCATTATCCTGACTTGTGACAGTATAGATTAGTTTTGTCAAGGCCGTGTGTCATTTTTTTTAAACCTGGCTTTGCCTGAATAAATTGTAAGTTTATATATAAGTGAGGCAACTATACCTTTAAATAGAATTTTGATTTTCTTTTAGGTATATTGGATCCTCTTATGTTAGTGTTTCTTGGTTTCTCTTTGGCCACACTTGAATATTTTCCAGAAGATCTGCTAAAGGCAATTTTTAACATCAAATTCTTAGCTAGATTGGATTCTCAACTTGAAGGTATGTATCTACCTTTTAATTTATTTCATTATCTGTTATACTTTATATCCACGTCTCAGGTCTACCTATACTGAAGACTTTAAATGTTAATAACTTTTTTGTTTATAATAGTATGCATGCTTATTGTAGAAATTTGGAAAACACAAGTATAAAATAGAAAATAAAAAGTTACCTATCTTACTAACGAGTAAAACTACCACTTTTAATGTTTTGGAGTATTTCTTTTCTGTCTTTCTCCTTCTCTTGTGTGAATGTTTATATATCTGTGTTTTTTTGTTTTGTTTTGAGACAGGGTGTCACTCTGTTGTCCAGGCTGGAGTGCAGTGGTGCAGTCATAGCTCATTGAAGCCTTGGACTCCAGGATCAAGTGATACTCCCCTTCAGCCTCCTGAGTAGCTGAGACCACAGGCATGTGTCACCATGCTGAGCTAATTTTTTTTTTGTTAAGAGATGGGATCTCACTGTATTGCCCAGGCTGGTCTCAAACTCTTGAGCTCAAGTGATTCTCCCTCTTCAGCCTCCCAGATTCTGAGATTATAAGTGTGAGCCCCTATACCCAGCCTGTATTTAATTTTAATTTGTTAAATTTTTTATTTTTATTTTTTGAGACAGAGTCTTGCTATGTTGCCCAGCCTGAAGTGCAGTGGCGCAATCTTGACTTGCTACAACCTCTTGCTTCCCAGTTCAAGTGATTGATTTTCCTGTTTCAGCCTCTCTAGCAGCTGGGATTACAAGCGTGCACCACCACACCCAGCTAATTTTTGTATTTTTAGTAGAGATGAGGTTTCACCATGTTAGCCAGATTGATCTTGAACTGACCTCAAGTGATCCATCCACCTCGGCCTCCCAAAGTGCTGAGCTTATAGGGGAGAGTCCCCACACCTGGCCCCTATATGAATTTATTTATTTATTTTTATTTTATTTTTATTTTTATTTTTATTTTTTTTTGAGACGGAGTTTCACTCTTGTTACCCAGGCTGGAGTGCAATGGCGCGATCTCGGCTCACCGCAACCTCCGCCTCCTGGGTTTAAGCAGTTCTCCTGCCTCAGCCTCCTGAGTAGCTGGCACGTGCCACCATGCCCAGCTAATTTTTGTATTTTTAGTAGAGACGGGGTTTCACCATGTTGACCAGGATGGTCTCGATCTCTTGACCTCGTGATCCACCCGCCTCGGCCTCCCAAAGTGCTGGGATTACAGGCGTGAGCCACCGTGCCCGGCCCCCCCATATGAATTTAAAGCAAAATTTGGATTATTTATACATTCACTTTTTTTTTTTTTTTGAGACGAAGTCTCACTCTGTCACCCAGGCTGGACTGCAATGGCACAGTCTTGGCTCGCTGCAACTTCTACCTCCCGGGTTCAAGCGATTCTCCTGCCTCAGCCCCCTGAGTAGCTGGGACTATAGGCTCGTGCCACCACAACTGGCTAATTTTTGTATTTTTAGTAGAGGTAGGGTTTTACTATGTTGGCCAGGCTGATCTTAAACTCCTGACCTCATGATCTGCCCACCTTGGCCTCCCAAAGTGCTGGAATTACAGGTGTGAGCCACCACGCCGGCTATATATATATCACTTTTGTATGCTGCCTGTTTCCATTTGACTATACTCTGAACAATTTTCCATGTTACTAAATATTTTTTGATGTCATGATTTTCTTATTGGCTACATAATATCCCATTACATGGGTATAATAAAATTTGTCATCTTACAGATTGTTTCCAATTCCTCATTATTGTGAGTAATGAACTGTTATATATGAATCATTGTTTCCTTAGGATAAAAACCTAAGTGTGGACTATTAGGTGAATGAAAATTCTTGGGAGTATTTTTTAAATGTGTTTTTAACATTCATGATTAATGAGAATAGTGCAGGAGTTGGTCCTAATCATGCCACTGAATGTAATACTTTAAAAATATAAAGCATATGTGTGTAAATGAAGTGTTTGTATAGTATTAGAATAAAAGCATCTACCAATAGTGGGGATAAATGAATGTGAAAAAAATGAGTTGTCTTTCCTAGGTCTCAGCTGTCAATATTCATTAATATTTTTTTAATTTCAGTTTTACCTGCATCTCTAAGTACAAGAGTCCAGTTTCGTCTTATGGAATTAAATAGATCAGTCTGCTTGGAATGCCCTGAGTTTCAGATTCCATGGTTTCATGACCGCTTCTGCCAACAATATAATAAAGGTTTGAGTTTTCTTTTAGTTTAGATAGCAAAATTTAATTCTAAAGTAAATTATTAGGTAGTACATTGTTAATCTTGTTATACCTAAACATGACACAAGACGTCCCAAGAGTATCATGACATGTTTAATATTTTATGTGAGATATTGTAGGTGGGACATTGTAAGAATTTCTTAATATTTGGGACATAACCCTCTTTTAGGTGAGAGCAAAGAATTTGTATTGAATTTAGTGTCATTCCATAAGATATTACATTGAAGCTGTTATTAGAAATATTAGTCTTTATTTTTCAGTTTGTATAATTGGGATGATTTTCATTAAAAAACTGAATAAGGCTGGGTGCTGTGGCTCATGCCTGTAATCCCAGCACTTTGGGAGGCAGAGGCGGGCGGATCACCTGAGATCGGGAGTTCAAGTCCAGCCTGGCCAACATGGTGAAACCCCGTCTCTACTAAAGAAATATAAAAATTAGCTTAGCATGGTGGCAGGTGCCTGTAGTCTCAGCTACTTGGGAGATCGAGGCAGGAGAATGATTTGAACTTGGGTCGCAGAGGTTGTGGTGAGCTGAGATCGTGCCATTGCATTACAGCATGGGCAACAAGAGCGAGACTCCGTTTTGAAAAAAAAAAACGATTAAGTAGACTAATTATTTTTATTTTTATAAAGGTATTGGTGGCATGAATAGAGCACAACAGCAGATTTATAAAATGTTAGCAGAGGTACTAGGAGGAATCAATTGTGTAAAAGCCTCGGTTCTTACGCCTTATTACCACACAGTAGGTAAGTTATTGGTAGGTTATTAGTTACTTTCAGAAAATCAAACTAATTTGAATAGAATCATCTTATCAGTTTGAATTTTTGTTTTTGTTTTTGTTATTCAGTTGGAATTTTTAAAAGTTGTTTTGGCTGGGTGCGGTGGCTTATGCCTGTAATCCCAGCATTTTGGGAGGCCGAGCTGGGCAGATCACGAGGTTGAGATCGAGACCATCTTGGCCAATATGTTGAAACCCCGTCTCTACTAAAAATACAAAAATTAGCTGGGCGTGGGGCACGCACTGTAGTCCCAGCTACTCGGGAGGCTGAGGCAGGAGAATCACTTGAACCCAGGAGGCAGAGGTTGCAGTGAGCCGAGATCATGCCATTCATTGCACTCCAGCCTGGCGACTAAGTGAGAGTTTGTCTAAAAAAAAAAAAGTTGTTTTGAATTTTTTTCAAGTTGTTATTATTGAAAATTTCCAAACAACAGTAGAAAGAACAATAGAATAAATCCTCAAGTTCCTGTGGCCCAGTGTTGATAACCAGGAGCATTTTGCTGTTCTTGAGGAAAAAAAAGAAATTTAAGGTTAGTCCTCTACCAATTAAGTAAAACCCAGATTCAGATTCACTGAACATTTCCAGATCTTCAAGATTCTGTCCTCTCCATTCAGTGTGTGAAAATAAGAGAAATGACTTTTTATCTCTATTTCATTGTCTTAAGTTCATCTGAAAAGCTACTGAGCTTGATGCTAACCTGATTAATCTTGTTTCTCAACTCGTCTAGTTGTAGAAGGCATTATGATTAGATTGTGGATCATATAAAGCTAGTGGACTGGCTTATGTTGATGGCAATATAAAATTTTCAAAGATATTGATACATTCAAGTGGTGATATTAAATGAAAAAGATAAAAATTTTAAGATAATTAACATAAACTTTCTAAATTTAGGTTTAGAAAACTTCTGCATATATACAGGATATTTAAAGGGATTACAAACTTGTTATAAACTAACAATGTAAATGGTAGCCAAAAATCAAATACTGTTTAAATCATATCGTTAATAATAACAAAAATTGGTAATTCCATTATATTCTGTTTTTCAGACATCTTAATATTGTGTGTGTGTGTGTGTGTGTGTGTGTGTGTGTGTGTGTGTGTATATATATGTATTTGCATTTTATCCTTTTTAAGAGATAGTGGCAAGTAGGGTCTAGAAACGAAGACAGATAGTAAAGGATCTTGTCTAATCAAGCCTTAGAAGGAACTAGAGAGGACTAGAATTGGATGGATTTCTATCCTTGAGCAAGTTCTTCTGAACCTTATTAGCATTTTCATCAGTGAAATGGAGATAATAATGCCTACTTGATAGGATTAACTGAGATATTGCAGGTAAAGCATTTAACACTACCCTTGGAACATAGTAAGTGTTCAATAAATTTATTTTTATTTTTATTTTTTTATAGAGACAGGGTCTCACTATATTGCCTAGGCTGGTCTCAAACTCCTGGGCTTGAGCAATCCTCCTGCCTCAGCTCAGCCTCCCAAAGTGTTGGGATTGTGCCCAGCTCAATAAATCTTATTTGGGAAAAAAAAAAAAAAGGATGCTTACTCTGAAAAATAGAAGTCTTTAAATAGACCGTAACATTTAAAAATGTTTGAAGGATTGTTAAGTAGAAGAACTAGATATCTCTATCTCAGAGATGAAAAAATGGTAAAAATGGAAGGAAGCAGATTTTAACTTGGTATAAGGAGAATTTTGGCTGTTTTCTGAAGAAGTAATGTTGACGTAGAGGCTGAATATTCAGATGATACATGTGTATGATTTCTGCACAGGGCAGGAAGGTGAACTAGATAATCACTAATACTCTCATCTTGTGCTACGAAACACATACTTTCCTTTATTTGATTTTATATTAATCAGGATTGAATTGGGTATAACAAAAATCTATAAATATGTGCATGATTATGGCTCATGCACATAATCTTAGCTCTTTGGAAGGCTGAGGTGGAAGGATGGGTTGAGCTCAGGAGTTTGAGGCTAGCCTGGGCAATATAGTGAGACCCTGTCTCTAAATGAATAAATAAATAAAATTAGTGGACATGGTGGCAACATAGTGGGACCCTGTCTCTAAATAAATAAATAAATAAAAATTAGCAGGCATGGTGGTATGCCCGTGTAGTCCCATTGGGAGGCTAAGGTGGGAAGGATATCTTGAGCCCAGGAGTTTGGGGCCACAGTGAGTTACAGTCACGCTACTGCACTCTACCCTAAGTGACAGAGCAAGACTTTGTCTCTAAAACAAAGACAACAAACATTGAAGCTGGGCATGGTAGCACAAGCCTGTAATTCTCGCTACTTGGAGAGACAGAGGTAAGAGCATCACTTGAGCCCAGAAGTTTGAGTCCAGCCTGGACAATATATTGAGACCACATCTCTTTTTAAAATGTTTCTTTTTTTCTTCAGAACAATATGAACGTAACTGCACCTCTTAAAAAAAAATTACATGAGACATGCATAGCATAGAAAAACCAGAAAGGGAAGATAACAAAAAAGAAAAATCACCCATTAATATAGCCACTGTTTGCTTTTGGTGTCTGTTTTCCTCACTTAAAAAAAAAAAAGACAAAAATGATTTTCTTCTGTAGTGTTTGTGTCTTAGTCCTTTCCTGCTGCTACAACAAAATACCTGAGACTGGTTAATTTATAAACAATAGAAATTTATTTTTCACAGTTCTGGAGGCCAGGAAGTCTCAGCTCGAGGTACCAACAGGTTTGGTATCTGGTGAGGACCTGATCTCTGCTTTCAAGATGGCACTTTGAATGCTGTGTCCTCCCATGTCAGAAGAGACAGGAAGGCAAAAAATGGTGCTCTTTTGTAGGGTCACTAATCTCATTAAAGAAGGCTTTGCCCTCATGACTTAATCACCTCCTAAAGGTTTTGCCTTTTTTTTTTTTTTTTTTGAGAAAGCGTCTTGTTCTGTCACCTAGGTTGGAGTACAGTCCAGGAGTGCAGTCCAGGAGTGCAATGGCATGGTCATGGTTCATTGCAACCTCTGCCTCCAGAGCTCAAGTGATTCTCCCACCTCAGCCTCCTAAATAGCTGGGTCTACAGGTGCACACCACCACACCACGCTAATTTTTGTATTTTTTGTAGAGATAGGGTTTCACCATGTTGCACAGGCTGATCTTAAACTCCTGAGCTCAAGCAGTCTTCCCGCCTCAGCCTCCCAAAGTGCTAGGATAACAGGCATTAGCTACCATGTCTGGCCAAGGTCCCACTATTATTATTGATACATTGATGATTAAGTTTCAACATATGAATTTTGGGGATATATTCAGATCATAGCAGTTTATAATTTTATATGTTGTGAATATTTTTCTATGCCAACAGATATGCTTATACATCTTTTTTAGTTACTGCATATTTCATTGAGTATGCTATGATTTAATCAGTCTATAAGATTTTTTCCTGTTATGTCCATATATCAAACAATGCTGCAATTTCATGTAACAACAATAATAGATATATCTTGGTATATTGCTTATGTGTTAGACATTGTTTTAAGTGCTTTATAAGTACTTATGTGTGTGTGTGTGTGTGTGTGTGTGTGTGTGTGTGTGTATAGTAAACTTATATCCCTATGAGGTATATAAATTATTTACAGATGAGGAGACTGAAACCCACAAACATTATTGATTGCCCAAGGTTGCATACCTGGCAAATGACAGAGCCAGGATTTGACCTTGGCATTCCGGCTGTAGAATTCATTCTCTTAATGAGAAAGCTATGTATTTCATGTTTCATAACTAATTTAAAGATGGTTCAGTGCCTGAGTTTTTCACCTGATTTCCATCTGATTCTTTTCAAATCACGGACACTATATCATTTCAGGATGTATATCTAAAAGATAAGAATGACTTTAAAAACATAGTAATATCTGTATCATCCTATAATAATTAATAACAATTTCTTAATATCTTTTAAGAAATGTAGAGAGTTATGGGAAATTTAAGTAGAGGGGAAATTTTAGATAAAATTTAACATTTTATGGAAATGCTAGATTTGGCATACTATAGTGAACTCAGTGATCAAGGATTGAAGGCAGTGGAATTATGGGAAATTTAACATAAGTAGAGACATATGGGACATTTTAAATAAAGTTTAACATTTTATCAAAATGTTAGATTTGGCATACTATAATGAACTCAATGAAGCATCAAAGGTAGTAGAATATGTTCCTCATACGTCTCATTTACTCCACCCTTATACCTTTGCTTTTCCTGTTTTAAGTGTCTTTTATGTTTATTTTACAGTTTATTTGTTCAAATTGGGATCTTAACATTCTACTTGGTTGGTTTGCAGTTTCTGGTTCAACTTTTTCTTTTCTACTTCTCCTTTTTTAACTTAAAATTTATTTGAGAATAAGTTTTTTTTTCACGTTTCGAAGTTTTCTAATTGCAACCCTGTGATAATATTTAATATGTCATCTAACAGTTTTTAATGTTTTTTACTGGAAACCTGGTTTGCTTAAACCATTAGTGATATCTAGAGACTTGATTAGATTTTAGTGTTTTTTTTTTTTTTAGGTTTTTCTTTTTGGCTAGAAACTTCATAAGTGGCTTGTACTTCTTATTGCATTCTATCAGGAGGCACACAATGCTGGTTGTCTTTTTCTTTTCTTTCTTTCTTTCTTTTTTTTTTTTTTTGAGACAGAGTCTGGCTGTGTTGCCCAGGCTGAGGTATAGTGGCACAAGCATGGCTCACTGCAGCCTCGACCTCCTAGGTTCAAGGGATCCTCCCACCTCAGCCTCCTCAGCCTGAGTAGCTGCCACTACACCTGGCTTATTTTAAAAATTTTTTTGTAGAGATTGAGTTTTGCCATGTTGCCCAGGCTGGTTTGGAACTCCTGAGCTCAAGCAATCTGCCTGCCTTGGCTTCCCAAAGTGCTGGGATTACAAGTGTGAGCCACTGTGCCTGGCCTGTTTGTCTTTTATATATTAGGACTCATTAGTGGGTTTGTATGTTGTTAGCTGATTCATTCAACAGAAAGTTCCCCTGTCAGCTTTTCACCTGCTGATTTTAGCAGTTATTAATGATCACTCATTGCCTAAATTCGTCATTCAGAGGGCTGGTAAAGTAGCGACATTCTACATCTATCATACCTTCTACATTTATTAGCCAGAATTTGTCTCAAAAGAACTTTTCCATATCAACTGTTTAGTTACTCTTATGTGCAATTCATGTAGGAGAGACAGGATAAATGCTTGAATCTTTTTCTTTATTAATTTTCAGATGAGTTGGTTTAGCTTCCTCCAAATGTAACCAAGAGACTTAAGGAGATTAAAATTCTTTTTTTATTTTGAGACAGAGTTTCGTTCTTTTGCCAGGCTGGAGTACAGTGGCATGATCTTGGCTCACTGCAACCTCTGACTCCCTGGTTCAAGCGATTCTCCTGCCTCAGCCTCCCGAGTAGCTGGAACTACAGGCATGTACGACCACGCCTAGCTAATTTTTGTAGTTTTAGTAGAGATGGGGTTTCACCATGTTGGCCAGGATGATCTTGATCTCCTGACCTTGTGATCTGCCCGCCTTGACCTCCCAGAATGCTGGGATTACAGGCATGAGCCATCGTGCCCAGTGAGATTAAAACTCTTTAATGTGATTTGGCCTAGCCCAGTACTAAATGTAGCCCAGTACTTAATATTATTTGTAATTCTTCTGGTTGATTTTTTTATTGATCAGTTTCCAAAGAGTTGCCATTGGACTAGATCTTATAAAATAACTTGGATAATTTGAGAGGTTCATCATTCTTTTGTGTGTATGTGTATAAATATATGCATATACATTTCAATATATCTTAAACTTTTATCTGTAAGACTTAACCTAATTCATACTGCTAATTTCTGTGCTTCCTTAAGATTTTGAGTGTGCCTTGGATAAAAGAAAAAAACCTCTTCCTTATGGAAGCCATAATATAACATTGGGACAACGACCAGAAATGCCCTGGGAATCAAATACCGAAATAGTTGGATCAAGGCTGCCACCAGGAACTGAAAGGTAATTTGTTTCTTAGATTTTATTAATATCTAAATATTAAATTTGGCATACTATACTGAAGTCAGTGATCAAGGATTGAAGGTAGTAGAATCTGTTCTTCCTACGTCATGCATTCCACCTTTGTAACTTTGCTTTTCCTGTCTCTTTGCTTTAATGTTCTCCCTTCTTCTGTCCAAAGCCTAGCAATCTCCCTACAGTGCTAGAAGAATTGTCCTCAACTAGAAGTAAAATAGTATCTTCTTTTGTGCTCCCCTACCTCTCTACTTTTCCAGTAGCACTTAGCCACTTCCTACACTGTATTATAGTAAGTTACTATACATCATGTGTTCTCTGTTAGACTATAAGCTACATCACTTCATCTTTGTACCCCTCACAGTGGCTTACATATGGTAGGCATGTGTAAATATGTATTGGACAAAAAAAATGGATGAAAGCAGACAGATATTTACAATCATTTTGTGTAACTCAATAGGTTTGTCATCAGTTACTAATTTCTTAGCAGAACTATAACTTGGTATACTCATTTATATTCACTGGCTTTTGTTAGTTTACAAAGATGCAATCTTGCTCCTGAAAAGCTTGTAATTATTCAGTTTCTTATATTGATTTTGGAAGTAAATATTTTTTGTCTTATGTAGGATTGCTTTGGAATTTTTGGATTCGAAAGCATTTTGTAGAAATATTCCTCACATAAAAGGAAAATCTGCTATGAAAAAACGACATTTGGAAATTTTGGGCTATCGTGTAATTCAGGTATGAAATACTTATGTAATTCAGCCTCTAAAAAGCCCAGAGACACTAGCTGTTCATGTGCTTTCTTTTAATGTGTAAGTTCCAGAATTATCTTTTAAAATATTTTTTTTAAAAAATGTATCCCTCAAACAGGCCAGGTGCAGTAGCTCATGCCTGTGGCTACTTGGGTGGTTGAGGTGGGAGGATTGCTTGATCCCAGGAGATTGAGGCTCCAGTAAGCTGTGATCATCCCACTGCACTCCAGCGTGGGTGACAGAGCAAGACTCTGTCTCATAAATAAATATAAGTTGTCATTTATTTTATTGTCTTTAGACTATTTATATCTTATGATTTCTATACCTTGTCAAGGAGAGAGGCACTTTAGAAATGGGTAGAATTATCAGAGGAAACAACTAGTGTATGAATATAGAAGACTATGTAGGAAAAAATGTCCACCATTGGTATTGTAGGAAAAGGAGGATGAAAGGAGCAGAAAAAAAGTCTTCCAGGCAATGTCAGAAGGACCCCCTTAGCTTCCAATAAATTTATGTAAACTAATTTCACAGGATTCCTACAGCTTTGATCCGTAGTACTTACATGTCTTTCTGAGTGTTTTTTGTTACTGCTTTAAAACTTTCATTCAAATTACATTACTTATTTTACAGATTTCTCAGTTTGAATGGAACTCTATGGCACTGTCAACAAAGGGTGCTAGGATGGACTACCTGAGAGAACGTATATTTGGAGAAGTCAAATCATGATTGTAGTTATTTAAAATGAGTGTTATCATGTGTCACATTTGGACTTATTTTAATTAAGTGGCCTCAACTCAATTAAAAAATAATAGGTACAAATATCCTAAGGTGGGAACATGCCTGGTATGTTTGAGAACAAACGATCCAGTGTGGCTGGAGCAGAACAAGTGAGGAGTGGGGTGGGAGTATATAAAAGGAAAGAGATAACAGAGTCAAATACAACCTCTTGGCTACTCAGAGTGAAATGAGAAGCCACTGGAGGGATTCAAGCCAGGAATGATATGAACTCACATTTTAACTGCATTACTTTGGCTACCTTGTTGAGATAAGAAAAGACTATGATGAGGCAAATGTGTAAGCAAGAAAACCCTCTATGAGGTCACTGCAATAATCCAGGCAAGAAATGAATGGTGGCTTGGAGCAGTGGAGGTAATGAGAAGTAGTCAGATTTTTGGATGTATTTTGAAGATAAAGGCAACAGAATTTGCTCACTGAGTAGATATGAGGTATGAGAGAAATAGGAGTCAAGGATAATTCTAAGTTTTTGTCCTAAGCAACTAAAGGATGTCATTAGCATTAACTGAGATGGGGATATTCTACAGGACGAGCAAGATGGGGGCAGGTGGTGGGGTTGATCACGAGTGTTTTAGATATGTTGAGTTTGTGATGTCTTTTAAATATCTAAGTGGATATACCAAATAGAGAGTTTAGTAAATGAGCTTGGAGGTCAGGGAAGAGATCCAGGCCCCAGATACAATGTGTAAGTTGTCAGCAGTATTCAATGCCCCGAGATGAAACCACTTAAAATGAGATTAAGTAGATGAAATCACTTAAAATGATATAAGAGTGTGAATGGAGGAGAGTGCGGAGGACTGAGTTCTCAGGTGCTCCAACATTAAAAGATTAAGAGGAAGAGGAGGAATCAGGAAAGGAGACTGCGAAGGGATGGCCAATGAGATAGGAGGAAAGAAGGTAGTAATCCCTCCTAGAAGCCAACTGGATAAAGCAATTCAAGGAGGTGAGTAGTTGTATCAGATGCTGCTGATAGGTCAGGTAAGATGAGAAATGGGAAATGGCTATTAAATTTAGCAACATGGAAATCATTAGTACTTTGAAAAGAGTCATTTCGAAGCAGCGCCTGTGAAAGCCTGACTAGTTCAAGAGAAAATGGGAGGAGATACGTTTTCTCCTAAACGGAAACAAAGAAATGGGATAGTAGCTGAGTGGACCAATCTTGACCTGGTCTGAGCCTATACATGTTGAGGGAATAATGGTTTTTTTTCCTGTCTCACAACACATTTATTCAATAAAATGGTTACTAAAGGCCTGCTGTGTGATATAATCCCCAACCCTTCCTCTAAGAGTGATAGTTTTGTGCTCAGCAGGCCACAGCCTAACTACCCTCACTCAGGCCACCTGGTGATGGTGGTGGTACTTGGCCATCTGAAACGTAACTATCTTCTGACTCCATGACCCTCTCATTTCAATCATAAGCATAGCTTTAAAATATGTGTCTTGCATGTAGTTTGCTTCACTGATATTTGGCTTAGACTTGGTTGAAGTACATGTTTATCTAGTGACTCTGCATGATTTGAACTCCAATACTTAATGATTTTGTGGAATATTAACCTCACAAAACGTTTTGTGAAAAACAATCAGAATAGTAAGTGAAAGATGTCTCATTGTCTCTTCCTCTTTCTGAATTTCCTCATATTGATTTATATTAGTGGAAATGCTAAATTCAGAGTGTTTAATTTCCATGATTGTGTTCTATTTCGCAAGCAAGTGATAAGAACTAAACCCTTGGTTAGGTTAAAATATTTTACTATGCAATTTTAGAATAAAATAAGTAGGCTGATGAGGGTTATAAAGGGTTTCTTTTGGATATAAGTAAAAATTTAGTCATTATATACTTGAGGAACATGGAACCTCTGACTGAAAATAACCCTGGTATACTTTCACTAGTTGTTACATATGATCTAACTTTCACCTATCACATCTCTTACTTTTCTTTTTTTTTGAGACAGAGTTTCACTCTTGTTACCCAGGCTGGAGTGCAATGGCGCGATCTCGGCTCACCGCAACCTCCGCCTCCTGGGTTCAAGCAATTCTCCTGCCTCAGCCTCCCGAGTAGCTGGGACTATAGGCACGTGCTACCATGCCTAGCTAATTTTTGTATTTTTAGTAGAGACGGGGTTTCACCATGTTGACCAGGATGGTCTCGATCTCTTGACCTCGTGATCCACCCGCTTCGGCCTCCCAAAGTGCTGGGATTACAGGCGTGAGCCACCGCGCCCGGCCACATCTCTTACTTTCTCTAGGCAGCAGTCCCCAACCTTTTTGGCATCAGGGACCATTTTTGTGGAAGACAGTTTTTCCATGGACAGCAGTGGAGGGATGGTATGGTTTCAAGATAAAACCTCAGATCATCAGGCATTAGTGAGATTCTCATACGGAGCGCACAACTTAGATCGCTCACATGTACAGTTCACAATATGAGGGTTCGTGCCCCTATGAGAATCTAATGTAGCTGCTGATCTGACAGGAGGTAGAGCACAGGTGGCAATGCTAGCTTGCCTGCCCACTGCTTGCCTCTTGCTGTGTGGCCCAGTTGGGGAACCGTGCTCCAGGCTATCTGATGCAAATGGTTTTCTTTATATAGATACTGTTATATTTTTGATTGATGATTTTTCTATCAAATAACTTAGCTTGTTATAAACAAAAGCATTTTTTTATTGAGATACAATTCCCATATTATAAAATTCCCCCATTAAAAGTATATAATTCAGTGGTTTTTAGTATATTTGTGCAACCATCACCCATATCTGATTCCAGAACATCATTAACCTCAAAAGAAACCCTGTAAGAAGCATTATTTTTACAACTTAGTTTTACATCTATGTCGATTGGCATTCTCTCCCCAAAAGTAGCCTCAATCCTGATTTTATAGTAAGAGATTCTTACAATTTTATCACCCAGATGTGCACTTCTGGACACCATAATCCCTGTGGCCCCCTCTTCCTGCACCCTTTTGAGTCTTAAGTGTCCCTTTTGCTTTATAACAGTTTATTTGTTGAAGAACCTGTAGGGTTTTCCACTTTGGGAATTTCTTGATTCTGTATTCATGCTATAATTAAGAAAAATATTTTTCAATATAGAAAATCAGGATTCTACTTTAAATATCCAAAATAAAACTTGTTTCTGTCAAATATATTTCTGTATTTATGATACAGAAAAAAAGGTGTATGGATACTTAGATCTGTTCTTTATGCAACTCCTTGGCAAATAATCATGAATGTTCCAAATTAGTCCCAAGTCAGGTTTTTCAGAAAATAACGTGTAAGGACAGAAGTCAAATATATGTCTATGAAAGCTATGTGAGACTCATAAGTTGGTGTGTGGCTAAAAGTGATGATTAATTTATGACTTGCAGAGTTGAATGTGAAGGTTATGAGCAGACTGAGGAGTCAACTTACTATATGTACTAAGAAGAAACAGTGAATGGAGGACATCACATCCCAGAAAATGAAGTAATGCAGTCACCTTCCTTGCAGTCAGAAATTTAGCAAATAGCCCTTTCACTGAGAGTAGCCAAAATTTAAATCAGTGAACACACATCCTCCTCCACATCTCTCTCTGACCCCAACTTCTGCCCCAGCATTAAAGAATCAATCCATTTCCTAAGGGTGCTCTCTCACCCTCCTGCCACAGATACTATAGTTATTGGCTTGAAGGCTGTGATTTACTGGTTTTAATAAAAATTTGATTTGGAAACCACAAATAATGTACCAGTGTCGCAAAAAAAATAGAAAAAGGAGAAAAATGGCCATTTGAATTTGACTATTTTTACTTAGAAGAGACTTTTCCCCATCCATTTATTACACTTCTGAAGTAGCATTTCTGAAGTCTTATGGCATGTAATTTTTAGTAAAATGCACAGGATTCCTGTCATTCTGAAGCATGAGGAGAGGTTTTTGATATCTTAAACATTTTTTAAACGTAGATGCACATATTCTTCACTTCCAATTTTAATAGAAAATCAGTGTAAAGATACCCTAACAATGCAAATGAAATGATTAGCAAATAACTCAAATTTAGAGCCTTCTTTACAATCCATTGAGTGAAACAGATTCACAAAATAATTTGTTCAACTGAATATTTAATTTCTTATTAGAAAATGGTTTTAAAGTTCTGAACATTACATTGAAGAGTCAGTGACTGAGGTTTTGTTACCTACTGCTCATCTCTAAGACAATTTCCTGAATAATTTCTACATGAGTGTCTGTACAAGCTTTTAAAAAACAATAAATTAAAGCCCCATTCACCAAACAAACCACCTCCCCATTACGTTTCATCACCTTGTTCATAGTTTAGACAATTTGAAGAGATTTAAACGTGTTGCTAGGCAACTAGCTCCTGAAGCATAGCGTATTTCCTTCAACATCCCAGCCCATTCTTTTTTATCATCTTCATACCTGATGGAGGAAAAAAAAAAGTAATCAATAAGCAGCTTTAGTTCTATAGGTTTCTGTGTGTTTGGTATACAAATGTGGATCTTTGAAAAAACCCTAGTGGGTCTTACTCAGAGGAAGATGCACCTGCCTGGTGGAACAGTACTTGAATATCTCCCAAATATGCAGTCTGAATGAGCATGGACCTGAACTACTACTGCCACAGTATTTAATCTGGATGCCTAGGCAGTTCAGCCTTCTCTCTCTCTTTTTTTTTTAAATAATATTTAATATTTTTAGTAGAGACGGGGTTTCACCATGTTGGCCAGGATGGTCTTGATCTCTTGACCTTGTGATCCACCTGCCTTGGCCTCCCAAAGTGCTGGGATTACAGGCATGAGCCACTGCGTCCACCCAGTTCAGCCTTCTCGGGGAATCAAAGACTGCACAGAGAAGAGGAATAAATAGCTAAGCAGTTAAATATTCACCTTTGAACTGATGGAAGATGGCTGGTCTCTTTGAGTCAAGGTAAGCAGACTCTTGCTTAAGAGAAAAACTGGGAAGAGCAGACTATCGGTAGCCTTGGTTATACCTTCAGTTGTTCCTGTACACTAGTGTCTAGCATGGCACCTGATACACAGCAGTCACTTTATGAAAATTTGTTCCCCTTCCCCTTTATTGTTCTGTTTGAGGACAGCTCTTAGACTTTGCACTTGACTTTGGTAAGGACTGGTCTTCATCTCTGAATATTCAAGGCTATAAAGATATAGACAACTTGAATTCCCTTGTACCATGTGTGCCGAACATGTCTGCTCTGCCTGGTGCCAGGAATGTTTTCTCTGTTTGGGAAGCTTCTAAATGCTGCCTTCTCTCTGAAACCTTTCTCACCTTCCTCAAGCACAGTTTGTTGCTTTCTCTTCATTTCTCTTATCTTTTATATGGTATTATAGCAATTGTCACTCCATTTTAATTTTCCCCCCATGTCAATGTCTTCAAGCCCTAAAGGCATCTGAGGACAAATAATATATTTATCCACCTTAATATCTCTCCACAAATTGTGAAGACTTGGCACAAGACTTACCCTGCAGGGGCAGCATGACTTTTGACAACCCTTACGAACCAGAAGGGCTTTGGTAAGGTTCCACTGACTGACAGCACAATTCCTTAACATCAGTGTTTCTCAACCCTGGCTGCTGATTAGAATGATCTGGGGGCAGGCTCGGTGGCTCATGCCTGTAATTCCAGCACTTTGGGAGGCCGAGGTGGGTGGATTACATGAGGTCAGGAGTTTGAGACCAGCCTAGCCAACATGGTGAAACCCCGTCTCTACTAAAAACACAAAAATTGGCCGGGTGTGGTGGCGCACACCTGTAGTCCCAGCTACTCAGGAGGCTGAGGCAGGAGAATTGCTTGAACCCAGGAGGCAGAGGTTGCAGTGAACCAAGATTGCATCACTGCACTCCAGCTTGGGCGACTGAGTGAGACTCTGTCTCACAAAAAAATCACCTGGGAAGGTTTTAGGAACTAGAGATGCTCAACTCTACCTCCAGAAATTCTGATATAATTGGTCCATGTTAAGGTCCAGACACTAGTATATTTTAAAAGCATCCCAGATGATTGTAACATATAGCTATGGTTGAGAATCACTGCCCATTTATTCTTGGTACCTGGCCCTGTTTTTGGAAAAAACCCTAACCTTCCCAGCCCTCATTAGTTCACCCTTTTTTCCTACTGCTTCCAGCTTTTCCCCATCTCTGTCTTGTTAATTCTAGCCTCTTTGCTCTGTGGAACTCTCTTCTCTTCCATTTTTTCTGGGGAAGAGGAATAATAGTTAATTTCCTTATACAGCCACTTTTTTTCTTGCCCTCTACACAGCTAGTTAATATTACAACATGGGGAAATGATGTCTAATGCACAAATCATTGTTTGGTTAAGGTTTCAGCTTTTCAGCCTTTTTGGTTCACCATCTGGGAATAAAGCATCTGCTGGTTGAGTTATAGAACAAATAATACCCACTTTCCAGTCTCAGGCTTAGTGGTATGCCTTCACCGATTAAGTATTGGCACTCTTCCAAAGCTGTACTTACAACTTAAATGTGCAAACAATTCACCTGGGAATCTTGTTAAAATACAGATTCTCATACAGTGGGATGTGGGATTCTGTGTTTCTTTTCTTTTCTTTTTTTTTTTTTTGAGACAAGAGTCTTGCTCTGTTGCCGAGGCTGGAGTGCAGTGGCACAATCTCAGCTCAAATAAGATAAAAACAAACTTTTTAAAATAGCTTCACTAAAATAGTTCAATTGAGTAACAATTCCAGGTGTCATACTTGGGAGAACTACCTGGCAAGTACTTGGGAGGTAAAATGGATTGCTACTTTGACTGTTTTCATTTAAAAAAAAGCATTTGTTAGCTGAATCCTCAAACAATTGGAAGGCTGTTTAGATTCAAAACAGAACCAAAGTAGTAGTGGAAAACTCAAGAGGTTAAATGCTTCTTTAGGCTGGGCGTGGTGGCTCAGGCCTGTAATCCCAGCATTTTGGGAGGCTGAGGTGGGTGGATCACCTGAGGTTAGGAGTTTGAGACCAGCCTGGCCAACAAGGTGAAACCCTGTCTACTAAAAATATAAAAATTAGCCATACATGGTGGTGCATGCATGTGATCCCAGCTACTCAGGAGGCTGAGGTGGGAGAATCACTTGAACCCAGGAGGCGGAGTTTGCAGTGAGCCAAGATTGTGCCACTGCACTCCAGCCTGAGCAACTGAAACTCCATCTCAAAATAAATAAATCAATAAAATTAAAAAGTAAAAATAAATAAATAAATACATGTTTCTTCAGAACTCTGTTTTCTTAGGAAATAAACTACTCTGGAGCAAAGAGGCCTTCACTCTACTGGATGTCTACAGCATTACACTCTTAGAGGTGGAATGAAGCTTAGAGTATTAAAGGTCCAACTCTCATTTTACTGTAAGAAACAGGCCCAGATAATTTCTTTCCCAGGCTCACAGCTAATTAGAAATGGTTACTTACTCAAGTTAAGTGGCATGTACAAAAGTTCAATTAGGTTTGAAATGTTTAGTCTGCTACCAAGAAGTAGCTTGCATGTTGGGAAAATCTGGCTTATTATGTACTACAAAATCATTTTTTAGTCATCTGATTTAATATGTGCTTCTGAAAATTGAAGTCATGAGAACTTACTTCCATATGTCATTGACTTCAGTGGGTGCAAATTCTTTAGACTCCAGTTGAATCATAGCAAAACCACCAATCGCATACAGAGATCCAGCCAGGCTGACCAAACTGATGGAGCTTCTTTCTTGGGGAAATTCGGTCATTACATCCCATCTAGGTATCGTTAAAAATATAGTCAGTGTAAAACTTAAAGAAATGCCAGATATGTACTTACTGAACAAGTATAAGAAATCGTAATTTAAAAATTCAAGTAGTGGCCTGGCGCTGTAATCCTCATGCCTGTAATCCCAGCACTTTGGGAGGCCAAGGTGGGCGAATCACCTGAGGTCAGGAATTTGAGACTAGCCTGACCAACATGGTGAAATGTCATCTCTATCAAAAATACAAAAAATTAGCCAGGCATCGTGGCGAGCACCTGTAATCTCAGCTATTTGGGAGGCTGAAGCAGGAGAATCACTTGAACCTGGGAGGTGGAGGTTGCAGTAAGCTGAGATTGTGCCACTGCACTCTAGCCTGGGCAGCAGAGGGAGACTCCATAATTATAAATAAATAAATAATAAATAAATAAATAAATAAATAAATTCAAGTAGTGGCCGGATGTGGTGGCTCATGCCTGTAATCTCAGCACTTTGGGAGACTGAAGCAGGAGGATTGCTTGACCCCAAGGAATTTGACACCAGCTTGGGCAACAAAATGAGACTGTCTCTACAAAAAAAAAAGAAAAAAAAGCCAGGCCTGGTGGCGCATGCCTGTAATCCCAGCTACTGGGAGACTGAGGCAGGAGAATCGTTTGAATCCAGGAGCAGAGATTGCAGTGAGCAGTGCCATTGCACAACAGCCTGGGCAACAAGAGCAAAATTCTGTCTCAAGAAAAAAAAAAAAAGAAAAGAAAAGAAAATGCACATTATAGAAAATCTACACTCCAGCCTGTGTGACACAGTGAGACCCTGTCTAAAAATAAAAAAAAGTTTGACAAAATCTGGAAAGTACAGAACAATATACAAGAAAACAAATATCTCCATAATCATACCTTACGACATAATCACAAGCAACAATGTGGAACAATTTGATATAATATTGTCATCTTTTTAAAAAGCATGTACAGGCCGGGCGCGATGGCTCACGCCTGTAATCCCAGCACTTTGGGAGGCCGAGGCGGGTGGATCACGAGGTCAAGAGATCGAGACCATCCTGGTCAACACGGTGAAACCCCGTCTCTACTAAAAATACAAAAATTAGCTGGGCATGGTGGCACGTGCCTGTATGCCTGTAGTCCCAGCTACTCGGGAGGCTGAGGCAGGAGAATTGCTTGAACCCAGGAGGCGGAGGTTGCGGTGAGCCGAGATCGCGCCATTGCACTCCAGCCTGGGTAACAAGAGCCAAACTCCGTCTCAAAAAAAAAAAAAAAAAAAAAGCATGTACATATAAACTTCCATACATACAAATGAAACTAAGAAGATATTTACAATTTTGTGTGCTGCTTGTTAAACTTACATTATGAGTGTTTACCCATATTACAGTCTTCAAAAACATTGCTTTTAATGATAATTTAAATCGTGTTCCACCAAAGTTCCTTGTAATTTTCATATACTAAAGTCTGTTTTGTAGTCAGGCATACATGTTCCTAAAAAAAGTAATAATAGTTCGGGCCAGGCACGGTGGCTCACACCTGTAATCACAGCACATTGGGAGGCCGAGGTGGGCAAATCACAAGGTCAGGAGTTTGAGACCAGCCTGGCCAACATAGTGAAACCCCATCTCTACTAAAAATACAAAAAATCAGCCAGGCATGGTGGTGTACACCTGTAGTCCCAGCTACTTGGGAGGCTGGGGCAGGAGAATCACTTGAACCAGGGAAAGATGGAGGTTGTGGTGAGCCGAGATCTCGCCAGTGCACTCCAGCCTGGGCAACAGAGTGAGACTCTGTCTTTAAAAAAAAAAAAAAAAAAAAAAAGTAATAATAGTTCTCTTTTTTCTTCATTGCTAAACTGGAATATAAAAAGTATGTACTCATTCAGATGTGTGAGCTCAAGTTTTAAAAAGAACAGTTTTATATGAAGAATAGCTGTTAAATAGCTTTTCACATGAAGTCAATAAAAAGCTCAAAAGTGAAAATGTTCATGAAAGTATAAACAGCATAAAGGAATGAAAACTTCTGAAACACTCATACTTTACAGATATCAATCATTAACACGTTAAATGAAGATCTTTTTGTACTTAAAGAAACTACATATTTCAAATGAATTCCACAGAGACATGTATACCTATGTAGACATAGACAGTTTTTCAGGGCCAGGTGTGCTGGCTCACACCTACAAATAATCCTAGCACTTTGGGAGGTCAAGGTGGGAGGATCATTTGAGGCCAGGAGTTTAAGACCAGCCTGGACAACATAGTGAGACCCTCTCTGTACCAAACAAAAACAGAAACAAAAAATAGCTGGGCATAGTGGTATGCACCTATAGTCCTAGCTACTCAGGAGCCTGAGGCAAGAGGATCACTTGAGCCCAGGAGTTTGAGGCATCAGTGAGCTATGATTGTGCCACTGCACTCCAGCCTGGGCAACAAAGCCAGACCTTGTCTCTTAAAAATAAAATTAAAAAAAATAAAGTAATTCACAAGTATTACCTTTGCATATCTAAGTTCACAAAGTTAGTAACAAGGACAAATAGGAAATGACAACACAAACTTGAGGGTCATATGTTCCAAATTACAAACATGTAATGCATCAGAATGTTAGATGAGATTTACATCCAGTAACAGCAAAAGAAACCCAGATGAAAATACCTCCTCTGTAATATGTGGCTCTTTACCCTCCCCTCCCCACATCCTAATTAGAAAGATTACTTTGTATCCAAAGTTAACAATTAAAATGTATAGTTGTTCATATGCTATACTAAGATGTGGCAACTCACTTATTGGTTGTAAGGTCAAAAGCTTCAACTGAAGCTGAAAGACCATCTTCAGTGACACCTCCTGCAACCACAATTTTGCCTTTATGGATTGCTACTCCAAACATGGAACGAGGAGTTTTCATTGGAGCCAGGTCTTTCCAATCTCCTTTTTTGGGGTTGAAGATAAACACTCTGTTTGTACATTTTCTGTAAACGAAAAAACAAATGTTCCTTTTAGAACCTTCTTTCTCTGAAAGCACCTTTGGCTTTGCTTATAAGAAATAGGTAGTAAGGCATAATAATTTGTTTTTGCTTATCATTAAAAATATGTAGTAAGGCATATAAGATCAGAAAAACTCCAAAGAATTATTATTTTTTAAAATTTTTTGTAAAATATTTTATTTTATTTTATTTTATTTTTAAAGAGACAGGGTTTCGCCACTTTGGCTAGGCTGATCTCAAACTCTTGGCCTCAAGTGATCTGCCTTCCTCAGCTTCCCAAAGTGCCAGGATTACAGGCATGAGCCACCATGCCCAGCCCCAAAGAATTCTTAATTTGAACATATGCCACTAAGCAAAGGACAAGCCCAAATGTGGGGATCAAAAACTATTTTATAATTTAATTTGGCTACTGGAAGGTAGGGTACCTTTACTTCTGGATAGCTGCTTAGAAGCCCAGGCAAAGCTGATTTTAATCCTATCTACTAAATTCAATTTAAGGTTTTTTTTTACTCTATTTGAGTAAAAAAAATAAAAGTGTAAACCTTTTATTGTACCTCAATAACAAATGGTAAGTTTATTATCTGAATATCCTAGGAATTAATCAGCTAACTTAAAAAAATAATTAGGTGCAAATATACCTACTTTAAATTTTATATGAGACATCATTTTATATTAGTAAAAATATACCAGTGCATTTTAAGGAATCTGGGACTATGGAGTAGACAACGAATCTTCTGAGCTGATGAATAATGAAGAGTTTTATATGCTAAATGCTACCAGAAAGACCTGGACTCATCTGAATTATTCTTTTTTTTTTTTTTTTGAGATGGAGTTTCGCTCTTGTTACCCAGGCTGGAGTGCAATGGCGCGATCTCGGCTCACTGCAACCTCCGCCTCCTGGGTTCAAGCAGTTCTCCTGCCTCAGCCTCCCGAGTAGCTGGGACTACAGGCACGTGCCACCATGCCCGGCTGATTTTTGTATTTTTAGTAGAGACGGGGTTTCACCATGTTGACCAGGATGGTCTCGATCTCTTGACCTTGTGATCCACCCGCCTTGGCCTCCCAAAGTACTGGCATTACAGGCGTGAGCCACCGCGCCCGGCCCTGAATTATTCTTAGTATGTTATGGGGTCTCACTCTGTCACCCAGGCTGGAGTTCAGTGGTATGATCTTGGCTTACTGCAACCTCCGCATCTAGGGCTCAAGAGATTCTCCCATCTCAGCCTCCCAGGTAGCTGGGACCCCACAGGTGCATGCTACTGTGCCCAGCTAATTTTTTGTATGCTTGGTAGAGACAGGGTTTCACCATATTGGCCAGGCTGGTCTTGAACTCCTGAGCTTCAAGTGATCCTCCAGCCTTGGACTCCCAAAGGTGAGCCACCGCACCCGGCCCTTAGTATTTTTTTATGGTTCCTTAAAGTTATCTGGATGGGAGTTCAGAATTCCAAATAATAATTGATTAACTGGATATATTTGGTGATGAAAAACACGTCAACATTTTTTGTGAGGACAATTTTTTTCTTAATTGTGTAAAAGACCAGTTATCTGGAGCATAAGCATTTCCTCTAATATTTGACTATGAGTATGAACATTATCCAAAATCATGTTCTTCAAATTCATGGGAACTGGTGCAATTCAGCACTTACTTTTAGATAATGACTCATTTCAAAGTTCTTGACTTTGACATCTGTCAAGCAGTGTTGTGTTGGTTAATCATATTCTCAAGATTAATATATTCCTACTGACAAGAACTGTATGCTTCTTACTGACATATCAATTTCCTAGTTACTAATGCTACTTGAAGGAAACAATTTCAATCATTTGGCAGGTTCCTGTGTTTCCAAAGTCAGAATGCTCTTTAGTAGTGATTTTCCATTCCATTTACTCAGGAAAAATGCCCAAAATAAGATCTCGCACCAGGTGAGCTTGTAATACACCTTCCTTTAAATTTGATAGGAATAGGTGGGATTAAGGAGGATATCAACATTTTAGAATATATTATCTTTGAATACAGGTAGATGTTTAAAAACCACTGCTTTTTAAAATCACCTTTTCTGTGTTATATTTACCATTTTAATTGACTAATACCCATTAATCATTAACTCTAGAATAGAGTTCTTGGCATCTAACACATTTTCATAGTTTACTATCCTTTCCTGCTTTGTCCTTACAGTTCTTAATTTGGCTCCCTTTTCAGGGTTGGACATCTCTATTAATGCAACCGCCTAAGCAAATGATGACAAGCCAAATCAGGCAGAGTTTTCAGGGGCAGAATATTAGTTCTCACCATCTAAACTGAAAATGGTCATTTTACTAGACAGGCTATACTGGTTTGACTGTCTCTGGAGTATTTGGAGCTCACTCACTTTTCCTTTCTCTGAGTTATAAGATCTTTTTCCCAATTACCGATTCCTTGAGAATTGACTAGAAATCCAGTTAGGTCTGGTTTTCTCACAGAGACTGGGTGCTACTGGGAGCCCGTTTTTGAACAGTTGTTAGCCATTTTGAATATCACCTCTGTCAGGGAGTAAATATGTGGAGCACTGCTGAAGAAATAACTGCCTTCATTTTTTTTTTTTTTTTTGAGACGGAGTCTCACTCTGTTGCCCAGGCTGGAGTGCAGTGGTAAGATCTTGAATCACTGCAACTTCCACCTCCTGGGTTCAGCAATTATCCAGCCTCAGCCTCCCAAGTAGCTGGGATTACAGGCGGCTACTTTTTGTATTTTTAGTAGAGACGGGGTTTCACCATGTTGGCCAGGCTGGTCTTGAATTCCTGACCTCGTGATCCACCCGCCTCGGCCTCTCAAAGTGCTGGGATTACAGGCGTGAGCCACCTCTCCTGGCCCATTTTTTGTTTTTATTAATTCTTTTTTACTGCCCTCTTTTTTCTTTTTCTTTTTTAATTTTTAATTTTTATTTTTTTAAGAGACAGGGTCTCGCTATGTTGCCCAGGCTGGAGTACAGTGGCTATTCACAGGCATGATCCCACTACTGATCAGCACGGGAGTTTTGACCTGCTCCGTTTCTGACCTGGGCCAGTTCACCCCTCGTAAGGCAACCTGGTGGTCCCCTGCTCCCGGGATACTGTCCTCTTTTCAATCACCATAGTTTTCTTTTTTTTTTTTTTTTTTTTTTGAGACGGAGTTTCGCTCTTGTTGCCCAGGCTGGAGTGCAATGGCGCGATCTCGGCTCACCGCAACCTCCGCCTCCTGGGTTCAAGCAATTCTCCTGCCTCAGCCTCCCGAGTAGCTGGGACTACAGGCGCACGCCACCACGCCCAGCTGATTTTTGTATTTTTAGTAGAGACGGGGTTTCACCACGTTGACCAGGATGGTCTCGATCTCTTGACCTCGTGATCCACCCGCCTCGGCCTCCC
>PVKV010008564.1:0-41225 GCA_004027835.1 Alouatta palliata | reverse complement strand
CAGGCGGGAGCCACCGCGCCCGGCCTTCAATCACCATAGTTTTCTTTCAAACTGACCTAGCTAAAGTCCCTTTATGAATGTAAAGTACAAATCCATGATTTTTTTTATGCACAATTATCTTAGAAGATACATTTTAAATACTACATTAAAGAGTACATTTAAATTTTTATCTACTTATAGCTAAATGAATAAGAAAGCCCATTGGTTTTAATACAATTGTAAATCAGTGAAATAGAGGACTTGATTATGCTCCTAGATGCTGCCTGGACTATAAGGATGCTTATGATTGGGGTACGAGGCTCATTCCTAGCAATATGCTGAGTATCTACATGTTTACTTCAGCAACTTGAAATTTTATTTTAAGATTTTCCCTCCACAATATGATAGGTGAGAACCATGTCCCATTTTAGTATGCAGATCCAAATAAAAAGAGGAAGAAACCTTTCTAACAAAAGGACATTTGTGCCGGGCGCGGTGGCTTACGCCTGTAATCCCAGCATTTTGGGAGGCCGAGGTGGGTGGATTACTTGAGGCCAGGAGTTCGAGACCAGCTTGGCCAACATGGTGAAACCCCATCTCTAAAAAAAAAAAAATCATCTGGACATAAATCACGAGAGTTCAGGTACTTACTTGTCATCTGTCTTTCCTCCTAGACAATATATCATCCCTTTATGTGAAATCACATTATGGCCATAGACTTTGATAGGAAGTTTTTTAACTTCATTCCATTTTGTAGCCCTAAAATTAAAGGAGACAGAATTTATATACTTTCAGTAAATTCCAGGTTTTGAAAATATGAATGTGTTGTAGGCACGCATACACTTGAATGCTTAGGGAACAGGAATATCATGCCAACTTACACAGGATCATAGCATAATACTGAATCCAGCGAAGCCTCTGTTTGAAGATCTTTGCCTGCAACTACATAGATTTTATCATCTACCTCTCCCAGACCGAAGAGACACCTGGCTGAAGGCAGAGGTGGAAGTCCAACCCATTCAGATGCTATGCTATCGAGCTGAAAAAAATACATATATGACGGATTGTGGAGCTTGTTAGAAAAAAGTTACAAGTGTACAAAAAAAAAGTTACACTTTATAGGTTATTTAGAAGTCATTGAGATAGCCAAATATCTCATAAGTAAATAAAACTACAATCTCAAAGTATCATATTATAGCTCATAATTACCAAGAATAAGAAGTAAATCTACTTGGCCTACAAGATAAAGATACCAAAATCTTCAAGACTTCAAGAAAAGAAAGAATAAATTAGAATCCCCAGAAGTTAGTTAGAACTGTGAGGTTTCTTGTCAGATTTTCTCCAATGTTGCCTTGTTCAGCTTTGAAACAGGAGATCCTCATACTTTTAAGACACTGGGGAAAGAAAGGCTGTCAGAGCAGGGAGGGTCACAGAATGTGAATGACCCCTGCATGCTATATTTAACATGCTCCCCATGCCAGCGGCTGGGACAGCTGGACCTGTCGCTCAGTCCACAGACAACTGGGATGTTAGGCAATATCTTTTTCTTTCTTTAAAAACATTTTAGGTTATCTGTGTTTTTGCCTTATTACTTCTGATACAGGAAGGTGTTAAAGTCAATTTCCTAGTGTGTTGTTGGGAGTCATTTGAAATACCCTTCTCTATTGTTTTATTTATTTATTTGTATTAATAAGTAACTGCTCATTTTTGCTCACCACCACTTCTGTAAGCTTAAGATTTTCCCAAGGAGGAAAATCTCCTTGCGCCCATGCTCTGGGGTAGGTGATTCTGGCATGGTGGCATCTGTTTCAGCACTTACTTTTGGTAATTTAAAGGTTTTACACTTTGCATTTTAGCATACTAAGGCACAAGAAAACTGTTTTCTACAAGAGTACAGTTGCAGATTTGTTGTTCTCTGTGGTGCCACTTCTAGATTGCAAAAACAAAATAAATAAAACCGAGTTTCATTGGATACTAAGGATAGATGTGCATACAAATGGCCGTTGTATAGACAGGGATGTCTGTTGGAAGCCTATCTTTATGTGGTCTAGTAACCTCAGTTAAACAAAGCGCTAATTAAGACTAGGTGACAAGAGAGGTTTAATTTCCACATGTGCATTGTTAGCTTTGCATTCACTAATTTCAGCAGCTAGATTTTGATCCCTTACGTTTCCACTTTTGAAAGAAATTCTTTGATGATGAAGGTAGTATGTAATATAGTAGAAATAATAATGAATATTTATTGAGTTTTGACTGTTGTCATAGGCTTTGAATGAAATGCTTTTCACGGGTAACCTTATTTAGTTCTCCAGTATAGGCATGTCTATCATCCCCATTTTACAGATGAGGAAACTGAGGCACAGAAAGATGAAATTATTTGCCCAAATTCACAGAGCTTTTAGGTGATATTCAAGTCCAACCCATCTAAATCCACAGTTTGTTTTAAAAAATGGAACAGCAGCCATCATAATCCCATATCTGTGGACTTAACTCTCATACTGTACAGTACTGTCTACCTTCCCATATTACCCCTTAGAGGCCACTTTCCACAGCAGATGGAACAGTAGACTGCCTGCCAGTCGCTTTTACAGATGAGCTATCAAGCTATTTAACTTCTCTGAGTTCCACTTTCCTCATTGTTAAAATTAGAGTTTGGAGCTAAATTACTTTAAGACCTGTTCAAAACTTGACGGATCTATTAATTCATCAAATTCATGAGTGGGAAAAAAACCTCTCTTACCAAGATAAAAAGTTCTTATAATCTGGGGCTGGGCACAGCAGCTCATGCCTGTAATCCCAGCACTTTGGGAGGCTGAGGCCAGGAGTTCAAGACCAGCCTGACCAACATGGTGAAACCCTGACTCTACTCAAAATACAAAAAAATTAGCCAGACATGGAGGCACGTGCCTGTAGTCCCAGCCACTGGGAGGCTGAAGCACGAATTGCTTGAACCCAGGAGGCAGAGGTTGCAGTGAGCGGAGATTGCACCACTGCAACCCAGACTGGGCAACAGAGCGAGCTCCATCTCGAAAAAAAAAAAAAATTATTATAATCTATTTATAGCATGCAAGGGAAGGTCAAATTACTCCTAAATTAATGCATTTTAAATAGATATGACCAAGCAGAAAAATATAAAACCTGAAATTCTCATACAAATATTATCTGATGAATCACTTCACCTCTTTTATGGTGAAGTGTTATCCTAGCATCCTGTTCTATTAGTGCTTTTTAAAAGCAGCAAGGCATTTGTAGTGAGAGGGAGTTGACCTTCTAACTTTGTATAACTGTTATTGTGGTTATAAAGAACATTAAATAGGTTTCTTAAACCAAAAATGGGAAGCTCTTTCAGTAACAGTAAAGGTTTTATTAGTCTGAAAGAGAAGGATAAAGATTAAACTGAACACTTGAAAGTAAAAAGGACTGTGTTATAGATATATTCAGTAAATTAAATATGAAATGAAATTTAAAACTCCAGTAGTTTTGGAGAATTATTCTACAGCAGTAACTATTCCGTAGATCTGTCATTTGTAGGTAACTACCTATCTGCCTCTGTTTTGTTGTCATTCTTACTTCCTGGATGTATTTATAGCCTTTTTCATTGACTTTGCCCTTTTTGAAGTTTATTTGACTTTAAAATTAGGGCTTGGGAAATTTTCTGACCCACATTCAAATACTTATAACATTCTTCACTAGAACTTTAAAAATTAAGAAACATGATTAATATGTATTATTAAAACTATATTTTTCAAGATTATAAAAGGTTGATGAAAGATATAATAGTATTTTGTGAATGCAAAGTATGTCACACACTTCGAGAGCGTACTGTGACTGTGGTATGACATTTAATACTTGCTTATCTTTGGCCTTTTTAACTAAAGTGCCCATAAGCCCCAGGCCATGATTAGCTATGACCTACACAAACTCTTTTGAGCCAGTTGTAAGCTACAAGGTTTCAGTATTGGCATTATTGAAGATAAAGGTTAAGCCACCTCCTTCACAAATTGATATAGTGTAATACATTGATAATATAAGACAAACTCCCTTCAAACAAACTACTAAGAATCTATTAGTTTAGGAGAATTAATTTACTTGGAAAATTCTGTGGTTTCACAAAACAGATTGTTAAGTTCTAATAATGTCTAAGTATAACTCTGATCCAAATAAATTGTGACATAAGAAAAACTAACTATAATTAATTCAAATTAGTGACTTTTGTGTAGACAGTTTTTCCTAGAAGATAATCCAAAGTATGTAGAATATGTACACAAGTTTTCTTCGTCTTCAACGAAATTATATTTTAGGTAGTAACCTAAATAAGAGATGAAATGCTACCTCCAAGAACTTCAAATGAGTTCAGGAAAACTTGGAAGAAGGTAGGAAATCTGACCAATTTAGAGCTGCCAGCAGATGAAAAAAAAGCTAAAAAAGAAAATCTGACCAATTATTACTTCTTTGTAATGTGTAAAGAACTTTGATTTAGGGAAACTATTTAGGGAAAGACATTAACCTATTTTTAATAGGTAAGAGTGTACAAGATTAAATTTAGTTTTTACAAAGGGGACGGTGGCTCATGCCGGTAATCCCAGCACTTTCAGAAGCCAAATTGGGAGGACTGCTTGAGTCCAGGAGATCAAGATCAGCTGGGGCAACACAGTGAGACCTCATCTCTGCCAAGAAAAAAATAAATTTAGTTTTTACTAAAATACTAGGCTTTGAGGGATTACAGTCACCATCATCTATAAACAAGGCATTTTTGGTAAAATAGTATAAAGAACATCTTAAGTCATTAAACATTAATTAGAACCTCATTATTCACCAAACTTTTTTTTTTTTTTTTAAGACAGGGTTTCACTATGTTGGTCAGGTTGGTCTTGAACTCCCAACCTCAGGTGGTCCGCCCGCCTTGGCCTCCAAAGTGCTTGGATTACAGGCGTGAGCCACCATGCCTGGCTTCACTAAACTTTTATTACACATTAACAAAGCAGTCAAATACTTTTCTGTCAACTCTCTAAACAGCAAAAGTACAAGGGCATCATTTAGAGGACAGCAATTAGAGTAAAATGCAAGCAGCCTGAATAATTCACAAATTGGCTAACTGGATGGTGAGTAACAGCCTTCCCTTTAAGCAACTGTGTACATAAAAAGTCCTTCTTACCTGGAAGAAGTATGACTGTAGAGGTTGATCCTTATTTTCTTCATCCACATATAGTCCTCCTACCACATATATCTGATTTTGCTGGGTAACAATGCTGGAATGATTTCTGGGAATCTGCTCAGCCAGTGCAGTTAGGTAGCATTCATTTTCCGTGGGATCATAAGCCACTGCTGCTGTGTCATTAACCATGAGGATAAGGTCTTTTACAAACATTCCATGCCTGGGAATGTCATTCAGGTAACCAGGAAGTAAATCTTCATCACCAACATCACCATTCACCTCACCAGCCCCAGTCTTCTCCACATTTTTGCTAGGTTCTGGGAGTTTGCCTGTGAAAGCATCTTTTAGAACTCTGATTTTTTTCTGGAGTTCTGGGTTGCTTTTAATTATATCATCTTTCTCAACATGATCCTTGAAATATTTTTCTGTCATAAGGCGAAAACGGATACAATCAAACACTTCACTAAGGTTTTTAACCCTGTTTTCCTTGTCAGTTCGCACCCATTTCATCACTGCCTCAAATACTGCTTCTTCTTTTTCTACATTTAGGCTGTCATTTGAAATGACTGAGATCAGTTCCTGTGGAGACAGTTGCATAAAGTCCTCTTCCTTACAAATCTGTACAAAGCGATCAGACACAAATTCACGGGCAGAAATGGCGAGTCTCGGGCAGTCAAGAAGAAGTCCTAATCTTAGGATGGCTAGACAGTTACCAGGAGCAAGTCTTTTCTGAAGATAAGAAACGCACACAGTAAACACCGAGGGGATCTGAAAGCGGCTGGCCAATGCAAAAATATCTTGCACATTTCCATCATTGAGATCAATACTGGCAGAGTACAGGTATTTGATGATTAAATCAAGTACAGCAGGATCCACATTATCTAGTACTACCTCCTTTTTTTTCGCCTCATCAATTTCAGATAAAAAGTACTCACGGAAGTAAGGACTACAAGCTGACAAAATCAATCTGTGGCAGGGAAGACTTTTGTCACCTGCTTTTAGGGTGCAATCGATGAATTTTTTCTCATCCAGGAGATCTTTTAGACCATCCTGAAGAAGGGTAGATTGGTAAAGCCGCAGTTCCTCTGCAAGTTCCCGCTGGGAATCCATTCTGCGAGTAACCTGGGTAAGGAAGGGGACACTGAAGGCCTTAGCTCCTTGTAGCACACGGGTCTAGTGGTCTAGCTATAAAAAGGCAGATCAGTGTGCTTTGCCCGGCTTGAAGACCTTGCAATTTAATCCCACCAGCTAAATATAGATACCAACTCTAACAACGGGAATTTAGGAGAGCTGGCTTGGAAAGAAGAGTTGTTCTAGCAGCTGTTATAGATTGAAAGTAACAACTGGAACTTTTAATCACTAAGGAAACAGCTAAGAAGCAAGACATTTAAGTGAAGTTGAAAGCTTAAAAATACATAATACATTAGGTGATATACTAATAAAGGCTACTACAAGATGTTTATTGAATTAACAGAAAAATGAATCATAAAAATGAATCACTCCTCTAAATATGTTCTAGTGTCTAGCTACTTGGATCTGTTAATTGATGATGTAAAGGTCAAGAATATGAGATGTGTTCATTTGAATACCCATAAGCAAGATCCCGTTTCCAATAATTGTTACAAATTTTTACTCTCTACTCAAAACAGGATATAGATACTTCTTTTAGAAATAGTAAACTTAAAGATGTTTACTTATGTACTATAGTTTTACAAAACCTTTAATGTTGCCATAACTGAAATAAGGAATGCAGAAAAATTGCTAATTTTCTAAAACATTCCAAATTATTTTTATTCTGTGGAAAAACTAATTAATATTGAATTAAATTATAAAATTACTCATATCCTGCCATGTTGTACAAAGGATCTAATGTGGCAAACAATAATAAGGTAAAATAAAAGCAAAAAGTTAAAAGGAATCACAGGGCCAGAAAAAAAGAATTAAAAGTCAATGCTAGGGAATGAAAAAGTCCACACACATACAAATAAGATCACTAATCTGTAATTTTAAGTGCCAAAAATTATTCATTAAAGGTTAAAAAATAGAACAGATATAACCCCATGAGAACAATGTTATCCCTAGAACACAGCAAAATCAAGATGAAGTCCTACAGCAGAGAGAACAGCCCCACCTTTTTAAAAAAAAAGTATATAACTGGGGACATAAGTTGTTGATTATAATAGAATATCATATTAATTATGGATGTAGAAGTCATGATTTGAAAGAAAACTGGTCCTTTGTTTATATATAGATGGTATCATACACTTCATTAAATACTTTATTACAGATTATTAGAGTTACACTGTAACATTATCTGAACTCAAGTAGGGCTGTAGAAATACTATAATTTCAAGGTCGGTATTCTTACACATGCCCAAAAAGACATAAACTCCATGAAGACAGGGATTGTGGGAGTGTCTTTTCTTTTCAAATGCTATAGCCTAGGGGTTTCGTGAGTGCTTCGTAAGTTATTTGCCGAATGAATGAACACCCCAGATCAGCAAATTATGTATTTTTAAACTTCAAGGTCTCTATCCATGAGTAAAGGCTTTTTCTTTTATTTTACATCACAGTGAAGTCAATGGTACTGTCAGCTGCTAAAACAACAGCTGAAAGAAGAGCTCATTGACTCTTTTTCCATTTATAGATGTCACTAAAGGTTTTAACACACTAGAAAAAACTAACAGCTGCTTCCTTGTTTAAACAATAAATGACTCATTTCTCTACACGTAACATCTAACATTTGAAAAGATTAATGAGTCAGATGCAAACACCATATGACATCTGAGATTATTTCTTACTAGTCGGCAATTTTATTAAGTCTCTTTTGCTTGAAAAACAATATTTAAACAATAGTTATGGCAGCATTTTATCTGTGACCAGTACAAACTTTTCTTACTCTTTCCCTCCGTCATAAAGGTAGTTTATTATAATTTCAACCCTTAAAATGTAGAAATCCTTTTCCATTTAAATGAAAAAAACCAATCTGTAGCTTTTGTTCATTGATTTTTAATAAACTTAGGTTAGCACTTGGTTGTACTGTATGTCTACGGTGGTACACAGAGTTGCATCTTATTTTTGATGTTTTTACATACTTTTCCCTCTGGAAGAAGAGGGCTCCACTGGCTTATTTCAGTTATGTCAAAAAGGTTCCTTACAATGCGTTTTACATGGAAATAGTGGTCAAAACCACTGAATGATGCTAGAGAGGTCAACAAGAAAACCTCAAAGAAGTTTCAATAAATACAAACAGAAAGTTAAACAGAACTATTTTCTTAAAAAGTAAATGTATTCTTGCCAAAACTACATTGAAATTCTTTTTTTTTTTTTTTTCGCCCCAGGAGGTGGAAACTACATTGAAATTCTTTACAAAATAGCATCCAAAATATTTTACAGGGTTGTTGATGTACTCCAGGGTTAGTTATAATTTTTAGTTTTTACAAAAATGATCCCTAAAAATGACAAGGGTAAGAATTACAGTTTGCATTAGAGTTGGTGCACATTTGGAGCTATGTGATTGATTATTTATTTATTTATTGAGACAGAGTCTCGCTCTGTTGCCTGAGCTGGAGTGCAATGGTGTGATCCTCAGCTCACTACAGCCTCCACCTCCCAGGTCCAACTGATTCTCATGCCTCAGTCTCCCAGGTAGCTGGGACTACAGGTACCCACCACCATGCCCAGCTAATTTTTATATTTTTAGTAGAGACGGGTGTCTCATCATGTTGGCCAGGCTAGTCTCCAACTCCTGACCTCAAGTGATCCATCTGCCTTGGCCTCCCAAATTGTTGAGATTACAGGCATGAGCCACCATGCCTGGCCAGGAGCCATGGGATAATATATTTAAACCATATTAAATTTTAAACCATTATTAAATTTTATAATTAAGAAAGCAGAATTTTGATTATTCCATAAGAACAGTCTTTCTCTTTTAAATAATACTTTCAAAACGTTAAATGGTGCTGCATAAATTCTTTATTAAACCCAACATGATACAGTCACTTAATATCTGAAAACTAAGACTTTACAGGCATTAAGTACAAAATAAACATTTATAAACAAGATACATTTTGATTACAATTTTAAATATAATTTTTAGAAAACTGTAAGTTTTCTAAATGAGTTTTTCCTCAATCATTAAAAAACTCTTGAAAGCTTTAAATATACAAGTTGTAAATATAAAAACTATTCCATGACTTATGGCAGGTGACTAGTATCTTTAAACTTGAGATATCTTTAATTAGAAATCCATCTCAACTCAAGATCAACTCATTACTTCCCAAAGTCCCTGCAGGGTGAATCCGTCCTTCAATTTCTCTATTGCAAGCCCCAGTTCTTCTGAAAATACAGGTTCACGATCTTGTTGCTTTTTGGGAGACAAGAGGATAAGATGGGAATCGAGAAGGTGGGCAAAGAGGAGGAAAAAAACAAAAAAATAGGTTTCACATAAGTTTGTGAATGCTAAATGTTGGAATATAGAAACTTTTTTCATATATTATGGGTAAAATAAATGTCCTTACCTTATTGCCATCAGCAAAATAAGCCTATAAGACAAAGAAAATTCTATTTCACATACTGGACATATAATATTACAACAGATCAGTGGGCTAAGATACTTAATTTGCAGAATGATTTTATAAATATTTCATATTCTGTTACTGTGTGTCTAATTTTTTTTTTCACCTATCTCTGCAATGCTGGTAGCAGAATTCACTTTGTTAAAGTCTACAAGACTTTTATCTTAAGATCTAAAAAATGTGGTTTGTAATATATGATTAGCACTGTTAACTTGAAAGGAGATAAAAAAGCATGACTTAATTGTCATATGGTAAGAAACAGGTAAAAAAGAGAAAAAAAGAAAGGAAAAAAATAACTTAGAAGTTATAAAATTTCTTCCCTACATTTGGTTTAGAAGATACTGGCAAAACAAAAGTACTTCAATGTGTCAGTAAATGCATATAGTTTGAGGTACTAGTAGTTTATAATTATTTTATACTAATTTCATACCTTTGTTTCAAAGTATTTGTTACCAGACAGGTATTCTAGTCAGATTCATAGCCATAGAATGGAGAAAGCACTATAATTTGGTTGTAAGTTAAATGATACCAATTTGGAAATAGCAAAGCTATTGTTCAAATAATGTCCTTTTTAAACAAGATCCCTATAAATTAAGAGAAGACATTTCATAAAAATTAATTATGGAAAGTATAGATATTTAATTTAACTATAATATTTACCATGTTCTATTCATGGTATGAAAAAACTTTACATATCTAAAATCCTAAAACTCTCTGTATAACTGTGTTTTCAAAATATTTCTTTTGCTTTTTTTTCTTTTTTTATAGAGATGGATTTTTGCTATGTTGGCCAGGCTGTCTTGAACTCCTGCCTTCAAGCGATCCACCTGCCTTGGCCTCCCAAAGTGCTGGGCTTACAGGCGTGAGCCACCGTGCCTGGCCTCAGAGTATTTCTGATTTTGATAATTTAAAAGTTATTGTCACAAAAGAAATCCCTCACAAAAAAATCATCTTCAAACTCATGTTTAAGATGCCATCAAAAGTCTCAAGTTATATGGTGTTTCACACATTTACACCATTATTTTATTAAACAAGACTGAGATAAAAACCTTAAGAAATTTAACGCTCTCCTTTATGATGCTCACCACAAAAGCATCCGTGTGGTCATCAGAGTCTATTTCTACATCATCTTGAATCTGTTCGACTGTCAGAGCTTCAAGTGGCTGTGGCTGAAAATCAGCAGATGTTAAAATGCATCAGAGACAATATTAAATGTACCGTAAGAACTGCAAATACTTTTAAAATAACAATTACAGGCTACTAAAGTCTTATAAAAATCACAGTATAATTTATTTTTTAAAAAAACTAATGTAATAAAACTAGTCAATTAAACCTAAGCTTTCATATCTGAAGTCAATATCATGAAAAGAACTAAAGAGAGAAATTTATACATACTTAATACTCAGATATCTTTTTAAAAATTTTTTTACAGGAGTCTTCTCAGAAAGTAAGACTTGACATATCTTTAAAGAAAAAACTCTGACTTGACTTTGAGTTTCTTTCACATTGTTTAGAAAAACTAAGTTTTGTATAATAGCAAATGTTCAATTTTCCTCAAAATAATCATTATATATAATTTGTGAAAAGTAAAAGAATATTTTTATGGAATGTTCTAAAGGTAAAGAATAAAATATAGAGCTAAGACTTATTAATTGGTTCATTTTTCAAATATTTGAATATCCCCTTTGTTATATTAGATACTATGCCAGTACTACCAATGGTTTAAAATCCTACCCTTACCCACAAAGGGTTTATAATTTACTGAGTAGAGATAAAGATAAAACACAATGACAAATAACTAAATATTATATTGAACCATATGAAACTGCCATTTTTATAAGTCAAAAATGATAAAATATCAACAATACATGCTTCAACCTACAAAAAGCAGCTATAACAAAGCTGAGGATAGCCTCAGTGTTTCAGCCACTTCCGAGTTGCATGACTACGTGCAAGTAAATTAGGCCTCAGTCTCCTTAACTATGGGATAAGGATAATGATAATACTTCTCACAGTATTGTTGAAAAGATTAAATGTGATGGTGCATATAAAGTTCCTAGAACAGTGAATGACAAACAGCGGATGTTTAACACAGTCATCCAACAACTATGAATACTCACTAAGAGCCTATTATGTGCTAGTTTCAACAGCTGGAGATATAGTCATTGAACAGACAAAAACCCCTGACTTCAAGGAGATAAGTTATAACGGAGGAGACTGATTTTCTGAAAGGAAGGGAAGAAGGAGAGAGAGAGAAAGCGAGCAAGCAGAATAAGGTGATGGGAGCTGCTGTTTTAGAAGAATAGTCAGGGAAGAGCCTGAAGAGATGGCATTTGAGTAGGGACTTACATGAAGTGAAACAGTGAGCTATTATGGCTAGCTGCTCTTATGTACTGGGGTCAAAGAAAAGGAGAAGAGAACAAATGGGTAGGCAAACTAACATATCAAGTGTCTCCCATGTGCCAGGCATTTTATGGACATGATCAATTAACTTTCTAAGAAAGATTATGTCTGTTTTTCTCTTTTTTTTTTAAGAGACAGGTCTTGCTCTGTTGCCCAGGATGCAGTGCAATGGCACGATCATAACTCACTGCAGCCTCAAACTCCTGACCTCAATCTCAGCCTCCTGAGTCTTTAAGACTACAGGTGGGCACCACCACACCTGGCTAATTTTTAAAAATTTTAAAAAATTTAGTAGAGACAGGGTGTCACTATGTTGTCTTACTATGCTGAGGTTGGTCTCAAACCCCTGGCCTCAAGTAATTCTCCTACTTCAGCCACTCCAAAGTGCTGGAATTACAAGCATAAGCCACGTGGCCTGCCCTATCTCAATTTTATGAGAAAACTGAAGCTCAGATTACCCTAGGATCACAAATAAATGGTGAAACTGGGATTGAAAGTCACGTTCCAAGGACCATGCTTGTTCTACATTATTCTACAAGGAAGAGTAATAACTAGAAACAGGGAAGAGACGGGTATAACTGAAAGTTTAAATTAAGATAATGGGAAAAATGAAGGAATACTTCAAAGTTTTGAGTACAGCGGACTTTGACAGTGCCAAAAATATATAAGTAAACAAAACAATAAATCAGTAGGTTGCTGCTTTTGAGAAAAAGATGAGGAGGCCAGTTTTAGGTATGCCAAGTTTGAGATGCTCATCTAAGTTCTAGTGTATCTTACTGACTTGCATAATTATTTAAATTACTAAGATAAATCTGAAATGAGAAATTCCACTCATATCATTTGGCATGCTCATCTATATGAAAATATTCAAGAGTATTTGGAATCATAAGCTCAAAGAATATGTCAAGGTCAGAAGAAAAGTTCTAGAGTCATCCACAAAAGTACAAGTTGAAGAAGCTGAACGAGCAGATGATATTACCAAGAAATATACAGAGAAGGCAGAGTGAAAGGAAGAATGCTGAAAGAAGAGCATGTTGCGAAGAAAAAGAAAGGATGGTTCAGATGATGAAATACATACAATGTATGTAATACAATGTCAGCAACTCAGATGGAAGTTTTAGCTAGAAGGAGAAAGACATGGAATTTGATAGGGAGAGAAAAAATTAAGCACAAGGAGCACTACCAGGCAATAAGGGCCTTACTGAAGTCACATGCTGTAGTCCAAGAGCAGAAGGAGACATATAAGTAATGGCTGTGACACGGCTCAGCATGCTGAGCCCCAGTAGGGGCGCTGATCATAAAGGAAATGGCAAGAGCACCAGCAATAGAGCGCATAATGAGGGTCCCAGTAAAAGAAGAGATAGCAAGGGAGTCTCCAACTGAGTGATCAGTGATGGGACCAGGACAGAGAGAACAACAAGGGCAGTGGAACACATGGCAAGGGCATCTCTGACAGAGTGAACGGTGACTGTCTCAGTGATAGAACAGACAGTGGGGCCACCAACAATAGAGAGGACAGGAAGTATATCAGAGATAGTGCCCCTAGCAAGGGTACTGGTGATAAAGTAGACAGTAAGGACACCTCTGATGGAGTGGGTAGTGAGGACACCACTGACAGACTGGATCATGAGGGTCCTAGCTGTAGAGACAAGTGAAGCCAAAAGAAAGCTGATGTACCTGGAGGGCAGGGAATACTAGCAGCAACCAGGAAAGAAATCGGAGGAAGACAAAGGGCAGACAAGTGGGCAGGATATGCAAAATATTTCATGACTGATAAGGCAGAGGTACAGATCAACAGGAATGGATGCAGGCCGTGTTGATGTAGCCGACTCTTGGAGTTGCTATATTGTGGAGTACTAAAGAAGAAGATGGTATTCATGAGGCCTATAAGGCTTGTCTATGGTAATAAGGGGCTGAAAATAAAAATAAAGCTGACAGAGAGACTCAAGTCTGTCTGTATCAGAGGAGCATTGCACATGGAAATTTACCCAGGTGGCTGCCTACCTACAAGGGTAAGTATGGAGGGCAGGAATGAAGGAATGATGAAGCAGGTGGTAGGTACGAATTAGTATTAATCCAGGAGCTGCGCCCACTTGAGCAGAATCTGTATATTCACCATTTTAAACACAGTTCAAAATTAAACAGTACACACTGATATTTATATCTGACTTTTACAGATTGCATAAAAGCAATTCAGCAAACTTTATTTCACCTACTCAACAAATTACCTTTTCTTCCATCTCATAATCAACTCCAAATATGGGACTGGCAGAATAGATTTTGTGAAGTGAATTGATTTCCTTAACTGATTCTTGTAGTTTTTCCACAGGATCTATTTTAAAGCCAAGAACATATCCACCACTCTACAAGAGAAAATAATTATTAAAAAAAAAAAAAACAACAAGTCTCAAGAATTGCATTTATATGATAAACTTGATAGTCCTTATTTTAGAGGACAATATGTTAAGTTCATTTTTTCAATTAAACTTTTTATTATGAAAAATTTCAAGCATATACAAAAACAGAAGAGTACAAACAAGGGAGCCTCCACGGAGCCATCATACAGCTTCAAGAAGCAGCAACATGTGGCCAACTCTGTTTCATCTGTAACCTTGCCCTCACCTGAACCCCCCACTCCCAACACAGGCTTATTTTGAAGTATATCCAAATATAATTTCATCTGAAATATCAAAGGTAACCTTTCAAGATTTAAAAATTATACTGTAGACTGTGAAGGCCAAGAGAACTAAGTTTTTCTTGAGCTAGGCCTTAAAAAGGAAGAGTACATGAAAAGAATAAAGGAAATGGGCCATCTGCGGTTATCTCCTTGAAGAATTAGGAAAGAAACTGGGCCATGATAGAGTGTTTGAGGAGTGTTAAAAAACCAAGTAGCATACTGTAATAGGTAAGAGTATATGCTCTGGGTTGACAACACTGCTTTTATGTTCAAATTCTGGTTTTACCACTAATTCACTAGCTGTAGGACACTCAGAAACTTTCTTTAACCTTTTTAAGCCTCAATTTTCTAACCATAAAATGGTTATTAAGTTGTCATATTAAATAAGATAAACATATATATGACATTTGATATAGTTCTTGGAACAGAGTAAACAATAAATGGCAGCTGTAGGCAGGGGAAGGAATGAGCAGACATTCATGTTTAAATTTAGAATTTAGATGATAAGTAATTTTATAAATCACTTTTTAAAAATGTATTTAAAATTTTTCTTAGCCAGTCAAACCTACTACCATCGGACCAGCATGTTTTATTCAAATGCACTTCTGCAAAAACCTGGCATAACGGAGCATAGAAGGTTATAATTAGTTAGCATATGTATGTGTGAGAATATAAGATCTCAAACTGTGTGTGTGTGTACACAAATATATGGTTGTGTTTTTCTGAGACAGTCTTGGTAAATCAGTCAGACTTGAGATCAAAACTTAGCTCCACCACTTACTAGTTGTGAGATCATGGGCAAAGTCCTAACTTCTCTAAGCCTCAGTTTTCTTGACTGTAAAATGGGGGAAAAATAGTAGCTGTATTGTAGGATTGTGTAAAGACCAGGATAATGCATGAAAAGCTCTCAGCACAGTGACTTGATTCTGTCATTAATAATAAAGTGATGATCACAAGTGATTATGTCTGTCCAACAAAAAAATATAAGCATGATTCTTCCTCTGGGGATAGTTTCTATAAGACTTCAAACACTTCATATAAACTTCATATTAAAGCGAATATTCTCAGATGTAAACGGATTATAAATAAAACTAAAAATCTAGACTGTCACATAGTTTTAAAAATCAAAGATTAATAAAAATATACAAGATCTTACCTGCTGAGAGCTTTCTATGACAAGAGCTAAACCAAATTTTGAATCTCTAATCTTTATTGAACGCTAGAGGTAAAATGAAAAAGAAAAACGTGCATGTTTTATTAACTGAATAGTCACTCTTTAACACAGTTTTTAAACTTTACACAGTATTTACTTTTCTTTTTTTTTATTTTTTATTTTTTTGACGAGTCAAGTATTTACTTTTCATAGTCTAAAGAACAGAATCCTCCCTCCTTCTTTCATTAAACTCCCACAGAGATCAAGTAAAAGAAACAAGACTCACACTGAAAATAGGTGGCAAACTTTTAAGAGGCAATACAAGAAAGACAGCTCTGAAATATGTACAAAATTATCAGACTCAAATATTTCTCAGTTCCAGGGAGTGAACTTTTTTAAAAATTATAGACAATTAAATTAATTAGGTCTCACTCAGCCACCCAGGCCAGAGTACAATGGTGTGATCACAGCTTACCGCAGCCTCAAACTCCTGGGCTAATAGATCCTCCTCCTGCCTCAGCCTCCTGATTAGCTAGAACTACAGGCATGTGCCACCATGCCCAGCTAATTTTTTCTTTTTGGAGAGATGGGGTCACACTACATTGCCCAGGCTGGTCTTGAACTCTTGGCTTCCAGCAATCCTCCTGCCCTGGCCTCCCAAAGTGCTGGGGTTACAGGCATAAGCCATAGCGTCCAGCCTCAACTTTTAAACAAAAGGCTAGCAATCTTTTAGTTTTGGTAAGCCAATGTCTTTTGTAGCTCCTAAGGCTAGATTAGTTTTTTAAAGTCACATGTGCCTTCTGTTTCTTACATCATAGCTGGCTAAATTCTTAAAAGAATCTCTATTCTATTTATGTTTTTAAAATAAGTTTGGGCCGGGCGCAGTGGCTCACGCCTGTAATCCCAGCACTTTGGGAGGCCGAGGTGGGTGGATCACCTGAAGTCAGGAGACCATCCTGGCTAACATAGTGAAACCCCGTCTCTACTCAAAATACAAAAAATTAGCTGGGTGTGGTGGCATGTGCCTGTAGTCCCAGCTACTCGGGAAGCTGAGGCAGGAGAATTGCTTGAACTTGGGAGGCAGAGGGTGCAGTGAGCTGGGCAACAGAGCATGACTCTGTCTCAAAAAAAAAAGTTGAATATTTATCACTAGGCATCAAAGAAGGTTGGGATAGATCAAATGTAATTAACATCAACTGGTAAATGTGATGTGAGGACTAAGCTTGGTCAGTGGAAGATGGGCATTGACACCAGAGGCCTGGGAGAAGGGGAGAGTAGAAGCAGCATGGCAGGTAGGGCCTGTAGAAGTGACATAAAATGTACCTGCTGGCAGGGTAGGGGAGAACCATGGAGGACCTAACACTATGACCAGCAGACCAAAAACCCAGAGAAGGGTAATCAGGCAGGTGATGTTGGAATATCATGCTTCTAGACAGATGGGCAACTTTAAGAGATTGAGAAAAAGAAGAAAGGCTTTGATGATAATTATTATGAAAACGTGGCTTTTCATCTGGACTACTTTACACCCCACAAGAATATGTACAATTCCAGTTAAGAATCATAGAACACTGGCCACGGGCGGTGGCCCATGCCTATAATCCCAGTACTTTGGGAGGCTGAGGTGGGCAGACCGCTTAAGTCCAGGAGTTTGAGACCAGCCTGGGAAACATGGTGAAACCCTGATGCTACCAAAATTACAAAAAAAATTAGCCTGGCATGCACACTTGTGGTTCTAGCTGTTCAGGAGGCTGAGGGAGAGAGGATTACCTGAGCCTGGGAGGCGGCGGCTGCAGTGAGCCAAGACTGTGCTACTGCACTCTAGCCTGGGTGACAGTGTGAGACCCCTGTCTCAAAAAAAAAAAAAAAAAGAAAAAGAATCATAGTACACTGGCACTTTGGCTTTCAGTAGGTAATCTAACCAGGTGTCTGTGGGTGACACAGGCTGGTAAGACAGAAACTGGCAAGAAGCTGATATATATGTATCTATAGGAGTGGGGTCAGGGTAATGGCTAAGGTGTAGAGCTGAAGTTAGAAAATGACTGCGGCCGTGACAGACTGTGATGATATCAGATTACAAGTTGTTTGAGCCAGCTTGAATTCATTCCAGAGGCCATATTTGGCAACTCTATTCTTAAATAACAAAAAGAACAGAAAGCACAAGGTTGTTTACTACTCAGTATTCAGCATAATAGAAGTTAGGTTAGGCAAGCTGTGACAAGTTAATGCAATAGAAAAAAGCAATAGTAACACAAACACCAATTTGTCAAATACCTATGTAGATTTTGTCACATTGTCCCAGCCTTGATTATAAATTTTTATATTTCTTTTGATGGCCAGAAATAATTTTCTTCCTATGTGATTCTGTGACTTTCTGTTTAATTTGTTGTTTTTCTCCACCAGACTGAAAGCCCCTTGATGGCAGGAACTGTATACTGGTTCATGATTTTCATGACTATATCTGCCAGGTGCTCAAAATTTAGCATATAAATGCATGAATTATCAGAAATTTAAAACTCAGAAATCAAATAATTTAGCCAAAGATAGGGTTGGGAATATTTTGCAAAGAATTATTCGTCTCATGGGCCAGGAATTCTTTTCTTAAAAATAGTATTTTCCAGGTATCACATACATTGTCTACTCAATAAATATTAATAAAATTCCCTAGTCTTAAGACTATACGTCCTACAATAAGGGTAATTATCACAGGATAACCTCATGTGATTTTCATTAACTATTCTTATGTTCCATCTAATTTGTACTAGAATTCTGAAAGTAGTTTTTTTTAATATAAAACAAAATTGGTGTATTGGAATTTACAGTTTGTTTCACTGAGTCACTTATTTATCATAGCAGCAGCAGAGTAAAAAGAACTATCTCTACCTACTCCCCAAACAAATTGGTCTCAGATACAGTCAGTTCTTATTTTGAATTTTAATTGTTTTGGTTTTTTTATAAAAAAATAGAGAAAGAGTCTAGCTATGTTGCCCATGCTGGTCTTGAACTCCAGACCTCAAGCAATCCTCCTACCTCAGCCTCTCAAAGTACTGAGATTACAGGAATGAGCCACCATGCCCAGCCTGATTTTAATAGTTTTAATTGAACTTAAGCTGAAAGTGTTATCACTGAAAATCATCTTGATTTCTTTCATTAAACTTGTGGTATGAATCCAGCTTGTATTACATTCTGTATCTAAATACAATGAAAGCAGTTCTTTCACAGAGTTAAGAATTAATAAATTCCTTCTGGCTTTTAAAAGCTTTGGAGCAGAAAGTGCCAAGAGAGTCAAGAAAAACTGTGGATCAGTGTGCTAAAGCTATGCCAAAAAACCACTATACACTTGCCTCACTAAAAGGTTACAGAAAACTTTAATAGTTAAAGCCCTCTGGATGGAATCTGAGAGACACCTTACTCTGTATAACTATTTAAACTTTTAGAATCCAGTATATTTCTCTTCTAATAGCAAGCTGGTAGTAGTGCTGCTTCTCTGGAAAGTACAATGAGATCTTTCCTATGTTGAAATATTTCATAGTAAATTATCAACATCTTTACAATATGCTCTCAGCTAATAACTGCTACCACTTAAAAAAGGGGACGAGAACTCATCTTATCCTAAAAGTCCCATTAACTAACTACTGAACAAAAAATATTTATTCTACATTAAAATAAGGTCATCAAAATGTATGTACTTACAATTTGCAGATATGGTATACTGACATTAAAACTATCATTCATATTTGCATGCCACACAATTCTCACATTGGTAATAAAAAATGTTCCTAAATTGCCCTGTAAAAGACAGTAATGAGAGATACAGAAATGATCATTTTTGGATACCTATTCTTTATTTTCTAATCACCAGAATAATTCTTATTACAGCAGCAAATAATACCAAAACTGAGTATCAATGACTTCATCATTCACTGATGGCAGTACAATTAGAGGACTAACAGCCTGGACTCTGGAGTCAGGCTGCCTAATCATTAAACCACTAGTACCTACCAACTGTCTGACTATGGAGAAATTTCTTCTTGATGTATTTTGTCAAATGTAAAAATGGAGATCTGATTAAATACCCCATGTAAATAAATCCCTTAGCACAGTGCCTGGCACAGAGTTAGCAATCTACAGATGTTAGACCATACTAAAATTAGTATTCAAAACCTTGGATAAGTCAAAGCAAAGAAGTTGTGGCAAGAAAGAGAAACGAAACATATGTAATAATCCCCATCAATCCACATTAGATTGCATTGTTTATAAGGGTAGGAGTTCCATAGGTAGATCTTTACCACCTAGCATAGCACCAGGAATTTTTGAATCATTAATTAAAGAGACAGTCCAGGATTGGAATATCATTTTATTGAATTGAAAATAGGAATGTTACTGTCAACCTAACTTGTGCTTATTGAAAAATAATATGCTTTCCTATAATGCAAATTTTAACAATTAAAATTGACTATATAAATCCAATGATGAATGGAAAAATGATTACCAAAACACTGTCCCAAAAGGTTCACTAGTTCTTTGCACAATACCTGATCACTGGATAAATTCCATACTCCATTGATTTTGTCATATACATGTTCTTGTGGTAACAGTCTTAGCTGCTTGTTCTGAATTAGTGCACTTCTCAATTTAAAATCACGATACATTTTAGAAGTTTCATATGCTCTGTGAAAAAGAACAAACAAAAGACAACCCAAACTGAAGATGTGGTTTTCTTGGGTTATGTTTACTTATTTACTAAAATATATAGTTGTTAGTATTTATGTACATGACTCAAACAATTATGATAAATTTTAATATTTTTCTTTTTTTAAAAAAAAATTAAAAATTGTTTTTATAGGGACAAAGTCTCAATACCTTGCCCAAGCTGAACACAAACTCCTGGGCTCAAGTGATCCTCCTGGCTCAGCTTCCAGAGTAGCTGGGACTACAGGCATGTGCCACTGCACCCAGCTATGTTTTTTTTTTTTTTAAAAGGTTTGGCAATTATAGTTTTTTGTAGAATTTGTCAGTATAGTATTTCCATATTTTATCACAATAACCTATTTTTAAATACATATGGAAATTGTTTTTTCTATCAAAATGCTACCTTTTCTTCATTTCCTTGTTTTTCAAAGGACATAAACAGGCATCCAATCATTAATACTTTTTCTTGGCTGGGCACAGTGGTTCACACCTGTAATCTCAGCACTTTGGGAAGCCAAGGTGGGCAGATCATTTGAAGCAGGAGTTTGAGAGCAGCCTGGCCAACATGGTGAAACGCTGTTTCTACTAAAAATACAAAAATTAGCCAGGCATGGTGGTGCACACTTGTAGTCCCATCTACTTGGCAGGCTGAGGCAGAACTGCTTGAAACCACTGCGGAGATTGCAATGAGCCCAGATTGTGCCACCACACTCCAGCCTGGGCCACAGAGCGAGACTCTGTGTCAAAGAAAAAAACAAAAACAAGAACAAAACAATTACTTTTTCTCACTGCAACCTGAAAACATGCTCACATCTACCCCTACACAGAAAACTAGAATGAATCTGTACTGAATCCAAAAGTGACCCCAAGGGGAGAAGGGGGAAGGAGGAAGAGAAGAACTGGGAGGGAGGGAGAAGGGGAGAGAGAGGAAGGAAAAAGGAGAGGGGAAGGGAGAGAAAGAGAATTATAATTTTCATTTTTTTTGAGATGGAGTCTCGCTCTGTAGCCCAGGCTGGAGTGCAGTGGCACAATCTGGGCTCATTGCAACCTCTGCCTCCCAGATTGCGGTTCAAGCAATTCTCCTGCCTCAGCCTCCCGAGTAGCTGGGATTATAGGTTCATGCTACCATGCCCAGCTAATTTTTGTATTTTTAGTAGAGAGGGGGTTTTACCATGTTGGCCAGGCTGGTCTTGAACTCCTGACCTTGAGATCTGCCCACCTTGGCCTCCCAAAGTGCTGGGATTACAGGCGTGAGCCACCATGCCTGGCCTAAATCCCTGTAATTTTTTCAGTGTCTATTGATAATAAACACAGAAAGAAACCCCGATTAACTTCTGATTAGTTAATCTTAATCTTTCACATAAAACAGGCTAAGCTACCTATTTAACAAAAGTAAAATTTTCTTAACCTTAATAACATCAGAATTCACTTATATAAATTATATTCATTGCTGAACTTCTAATTTTTAATCTTCTAATATATAAGTGGTGAAAAAGCAGAATTTGAGCATTCTGCTTGTAAGTCTTAATTTTCTTTAGTGCTGTTATCATCAATACTTAACCAGTGGAAGAAATGGAAACTATTTATTCTATAAATTATTTTTTGGGGGGAAGCACATATTTTTTTCTTTTTTTAAGTAACTTTTTTGTTTTTTGTTTTGTTTTTTTTAAGAGACAGGGTTTCACCAGGCTGGTCAGGCTGGTCTCAAACTCCTGACCTCAGGTGATCCACCCACCTTGGCCTCCCAAAATGCTGAGATTACAGGTGTGAGCCACCACGCCTGGCCTAATATTTTTTTGTTTGTTTGTTTGTTTTTTTTTTTTTTGAGACGGAGTTTCGCTCTTGTTACCCAGGCTGGAGTGCAATGGCGCGATCTTGGCTCACCGCAACCTCCGCCTCCTGGGTTCAAGCAATTCTCCTGCCTCAGCCTCCCGAGTAGCTGGGACTACAGGCACGTGCCACCATGCCCAGCTCATTTTTGTATTTTTAGTAGAGACGGGGTTTCACCATGTTGACCAGGATGGTCTCGAACTCTTGACCTCGTGATCCACCCGCCTTGGCCTCCCAAAGTGCTGGGATTACAGGCGTGAGCCACCGCGTCCGGAATATTTGTAATATTATTTAAGAAAAGCAGCTTCTGTTCCTTTCATATTCCATTTAGAACTGTTCACAGTACTTCTCTAAATGAAATAAAGAGCTAAGGTTTAGGTATATGCCCAAGAGAATTGAAAACATATGTTCACACAATACTTATACACAAATGTTCATAGTGACATTATTCATAATCACTAAAAAATAAAATACTCAAAAGTCCATCAACTCATGAATGGATAAACAAAATGTGGTACATCCATACAATGGAATATTCTTCAGCCACAAAAAGGAATGAACTACTACTTACACATGCTACAACATGGATGGACCTTGAAAACAGGGTGTAAGTGAAAGAGGTCAGGCATAAAAGGCCACATGTTATATGATTCTACGTAAATGAAGTTTCCAGAATAGGCTAATCCATAGAGACATAAATTAGAGGTTATCAGGGACTGCTGGGGTGAGGGAATGGAGAATGACTGCTACGGGTAAGGGGTTTATTTTGGAAATGATGAAAATATTCTAGAATTGGATCTTGGCAATCATTGAACAATATTGTGAATATAGTAAAACTATCAGACTGTATACTTTAAAACTGTAAATTTTACATCATGTAAAATTTTATGTAAATTATATCTCAATTTAAAAATTAAACCATTATATAGATCAAAACATCAATAAAATTAAAAATCAAACTAGGAAACTAAAAATAATATTTGCAATATATATGACAGCTAAGGGTATAATTAAGAAACTTCTAAGAAGCCAAGAAATACATAAAATAGATGAAAAATGTCAACTTCACTGGCAAATACAAATTAATTATATAGACACATTAAAAAAAAATCATAGTACTTAGGGCTGGTTTAAAAAAGAAAAAAAAAAAGCTGAGGTAGTAAAAAGAGAAGAATTTAGCAAACAAGAAGAAGAAAAATAATTTTAAAAAAAACAGGCTGGGTGAAGTGGCTCACACTTGTAATCCCAGTACTCTAGGAGGCTGAGGCAGGAGACTCACTTGAGCCCAGGAGTTGGAAACCAGCCTATGAAACAAAGTGAGAACCCCATCTCTACAATTCTTTTTTTTTTTTTTTTTTGAGATAGAGTCTTGCTCTGTCACCGAGGCAGGAGTGCAGTGGAGCGATCTCAACTCACTGCAACCTCCGTCTCCCTGGTTCAAGCGATTGTCCTGCTTCAGCCTCCTGAGTAGCTGGGATTACAATCATGTGCCACCATGCCCAGCTAATTTTTTTGTATTTTTAGTAGAGGCAGGGTTTCACCACATTGCCCAGGCTGGTCTTGAACTCCTGACCTCAAATGATCCACCCACATCAGCTTCCCAAACTGTTGGGATTACAGTTGTGAGCCACCACATCCAGCTCTATAAAAACAGTTTAAAAAAATCAGCAGGACATGGCATCACATGCCTGTAGTTCTAGCTACTCAGGAGTTTAAGGCAAGAGGATCGTTTGAGCTCAGGAGTTTGAGGCTTCAGTGAGTTATGACTGCACCACTATACTCCAGCCTGGGTGACAAAGCAGGACCCTATCTCTATTAAAAAAAAAAAAAAAAAAAGCCACAAACCTTGAAAAAAAAACCAAACACCAACAAAACTCTTCAGGGAAGACACTCAAACATGCCTTCTACTTGCCAGAAAAATAATCTTTTAAATTAATTATGCGACTTTTTAGGTATATTGAATTAATTCTTTATTTCACTTTAGCTACCTTGGTAGCTAATTTAATCTCGTCATCAGTAGAAATTTTTAATGACTCTTCAGTAGTTTTATGTGTTTTATAAATACCTTCAAAGTGTTTATTAAATGATAATGAAACATGTTCTTCTCAGTATCTTCCTGATATTTACAACAGAGCTTGGAAGAAAACAGTACCACACTTCTAAGCTTTCTTCTCTAAAACAGGGGTCCCCAGTCCCTGGGCCACAGACAGATGGGTACTAGTCAGTGGCCAGTTAGGAACCAGGCTGCCCAGCAGGAGGTGAATGGTGGGCGGGTGAGTGAGCAAGCAAAGCTGAGCTATACCTCCTGTCAGATGAGCATTAAATTCTCATAGGAATGTGAACCCTACTGTGAACGGCACATGCAAGGGATCTAGACTGTGTGCTCCTTATGAGAATCTAATGCCTGATGATCTGTCATTGTTTCCATCATCATCCCCAGATGGGACTATCTAGTTGCAGGAAAACAAGCTCAGAGCTCCCACTGATTCTACCTTATGGTGAGTATATAATAATAATAATAATAATAATAATAATAGAAATAAAGTGCACAATAAATGTAATGTACTTGAATCATCCCAAAACCATACCCTCACCCAATCCATGGAAAAACTGTCTTCCATAAAACTGGTCCCTGGTGTCAAAAAGGCTGGGGACTGCTGCAGTCTAAAACCATAGAATAAGCTAAAAATATTCAATAATCCATAAAGTATTACTATACCTGTGTACTGCCATCACAGAAGTAAAAAGTCTAGGGCTTCCAGGAACCAAATTTGTAAATATAAATTCAAAACGAGTACTGTTACATTTTGTTAGTATATAAAGAGCTTCAGTTTGGCCTCGTAATTTCTGTAAGGACAAATTTATTTAAAAGTTCAGATTTTAGGAGTAATTTCTCCTTTATAGTGAAAACAAACATCAACCTCAAATATCTAGTTTCTTTACTATATATATATATTTCAATAAGAATTTTTAGACTTACAGAGTTAGCAGTCCTTGTTGTAATATTCAGTATGCAATTGTAACCGACAGCTAAAATCCAAAAGCAAAGAATGTAAAGAACATGATATGGTACACTGAGAAAAATACTTTTCTAAAAAAAATATATATATATTGGCCGGGCGCAGTGGCTCACGCCTGTAATCCCAGCACTTTGGGAGGCCGAGGCGGGTGGATCACGAGGTCAAGAGATCGAGACCATCCTGGTCAACATGGTGAAACCCTGTCTCTACTAAAAATACAAAAATGAGCTGGGCATGGTGGCACGTGCCTGTAGTCCCAGCTACTCGGGAGGCTGAGGCAGGAGAATTGCTTGAACCCAGGAGGCGGAAGTTGCGGTGAGCCGAGATCGCGCCATTGCACTCCAGCCTGGGTAACAAGAGCGAAACTCCGTCTCAAAAAAAAAAAAAAAAAAAAAAAAAATATATATATATATATATATATATATATATACACACACACACACAGAACTTTTAACAGTTTAGAAATTAAACATATATAGAAATACACTTTTTAAAGTTTAAAAGAAATAACTATAAATTTAAATTAAATAATTAAAAAAAAACTAGAGGGTTAATTGTTAATTCTGTCTCTTTGAACAAACAAAAATATAACATGGGAAAAAGGAAGTCTTCATCCCTAAAGCCTCTGCAACATTATTTACTGAAAGTTTTAGCACTACTACATCAAAAGAACAAGTCTAGCTGGGTAATCTAAAATACTTTAAAAAAATAAGTGAAACAAAATTTAACACAATGAAAATATACTTTTATTACAGCTTATATCTTACTTCTTTGGGATTAAACAAGTGATAGCATGTTCTCAAAAAAATAAAAAAATAACCAAGGTCAAAGCCCTAATCTCACATATGTCCAAGACACAAAATGGACAGACCAAAATAATAATGGATAATTCTGTTTGCATTATTATGTATAGGATTTCTGACGGTTTTTTATTTTTATTAACTTAAGATTTCTAGTCCGGCGCTGTGGCTCACACCTGTAATCCCAGCACTTTGGGAGGCCAAGGCGGGTGGGTCACCTGAGGTCGGGAGTTTGAGACCAGCCTGACCAACATGGAGAAACCCTGTCTCTACTAAAAATACAAAATTAGCCAGGCATGGTGGTGCATGCTTGTAATCCCAGCCATTCAGGAGGCTGAGGAAGGAGAATTGCTTGAACCTGGGAGGTGGAGGTTGTGGTGAGCCGAGATTGCACCGTTGCACTCTAGCCTGGGCAACAAGAGTGAAACTCTGTCTCAAAAAGAAGAGAAAAAAAGATTTCCACATATTTCCACATACTTCTTTGGTATCAAAGCCACCATGCAAGTTCACCTGACAAAGGGTTTTTTATTTTCAGACTTATCTAACAAAGATACTTACAAACATTGACTCTTGGTAATGCCAAAGAGTGCCAGAGAATTCTTAAATTTGTTACCAAGAGTCTACCTAAAAGCAGACAGACAAAAATAGGTTAACTTAAATAAGGACCCATTTTGCAGCACTGAATGAGGTGGATATGGAACTTCTGGCTTAGTATCAGAAGCAACACTTACATTTTTCATATGTTTATTAACTGAAAATATTGTGCATATCCAACCTATATAACATATACAATGTATGATTCAGAATCCCAGAGAAACAAAATTTGACAGTTATATAAGGGATATAGATGTTCTCTGCCAATAGCTTTGCTCTAACTCAAACTGACTGAGGAAAGACTTGTGCACTAGTTTTTTTGTCTTAGTAGAAGCTGTTCTGGGGTCCCAACAAGTCAACTGAGAATGAATACAGGATAATTACACAGCCATTCATTGAAATTGCACTTTTCAAAGAACTCTCACATACACGCTAATCCTTGCTGTATGAGTACTTTCTTAGCAGTTCTCATTTAAATGAACCATATATTTGTACACACAATTTTGCTGTGAGCAAACTACTTTGTTCCTAAGAAGTTATGGTCAGGCTGAAGTCTACTTAAGGCTTTATACTTTTTGATCTTAGCATCAGACTGATGTTCATACACTGAAATACAAAGTTAGATACTTCATTTCTCAAAATGTATCCTGTACAACAGTGATCCCTTATAAATGCTCCAAGAAAAAAAATAAAATTGAGAATGGCATACTAGGTGTATTAGAGATGTATAATACAAACAGCATTTTATGATAGCTTTGAGATATTCTGAAATAATAAGACTCATTTTGCTTAAACACATTATTTCACCAACAAATTACAACCATAAAATTCTTTTGGCCAGGCGCGGTGGCTCATGCCTGTAATCCTAGCACTTTGGGAGGCCGAAGCGGGTGGATTACCTGAGGTCAGGAGTTCAAGACCAGCCTGGCCATCATGGTGAAACCTCATCTTTAAAAAAATAAATAAATAAAATTAAAAAAAAAATTCTTTTGATGAGTAATCTATAGCCAGCCAGGTCATATTCTTTCTGAAAACCTCTAGAATGTCTAAAATCAGAGAAACTAGGTCTGTATGAATACTGGAGTGAAACTGGATAACAAAGGTGGCTTTAAAAAAGGTAAAGGCATTCTCAAGGGAGATTGTGGAAAATTACAGATTATGTTTGACAAATAATAAGTAATCCAGCATGGCTGGAGTGTAAGGTTCATACAAGATCACAGAAGACTAGGTATTCAGTCATTGGTCCAATGGAAAATACATGGTACACTCAAGTTAGGATAACAGGTTTATTTACAAAAGACGGAGCAGCAGTTAATGAAATCTGGAAAAAACAAGAGTCCTATGGAGCTGACTGCTTTGAGAGGAGAGACGGCCAACCTCTCACTGAGAAGGAATCAGGGGAATAAATACCCACACCTCATGCTCCTGCCTCTTTTTGATCTTCTGCCATGACTCTTCCAACTGGAAGCCAGAGTACACAAGCAACCCTTAGATGTACTCTATACAAGTCATGTTTCCAGGGCAAGGGGAAAAGGGTGGAGAAGAATGCCAGACCTGGAAGGACAAATGGAAGACAGCAGCATAGGCGATAAACATTGTTTTTGGACATACTAGAAGTCCTTTAATGCTAGACAAAAATATTCAGACTTAGACCTATTAGCAATAGAGGCAGTAGAGTTGGGGGTGGGGTTTAGGATTGGAACTGGGGAGGACTAAAAATTTTTGAGAAGAGAATAATGTGACCCTACCAGTTTAGAAATCAATGTAGGCAGTTAGGTTCATCACTTAGCTACATGACCTTGGAAAAGTGAACTAACCTCTCTATTCCTCAGTTTCCTCATTTGAAAATAAGTATGACTTCATCTACTTTAAATTTTTTGTTTTACTATTTTTATTATTGTTAAATGAGATTATATCTACATAAAAGATTCAGAACAGTGACTGGCAAACAATAAACATTCCCAAAATAACAGTTATTAAAAAAAAATCCTTTGCAAACTAATTTTTGACTTTTTTTGTTATAGATACACTGGTTTTCCTTATGCCATTTTACCTAGGCAACATTTTATTTCTACAAATGGGCTATGGGCTCAGGACATCTATTGATTCTTTTCTATTTTTCTTTCAGTCCCAAGAGAAATAATGGAGTGGGAAGAGTTTGCCACATAAAACCCCAACCACCCGTTTGCCTTTTTCTCTGCTCCTGGAATATCTCCTACAATCTCTATGATTTTTAACCCTATCTCTTTTCTGCTGAAGGACCCCAGCCTACAGCTCCAAACCCAGTGTTCCACATATGGACTTTCCTCTCCATCCTGCCTAATACCAAAATATGGTTGTCCCTGTTTCTACTAATCTCCCAAACACCGAAATATAGCTGTCCCTTTTATTCTCACACAGCTATTAAATATTTTAATCCTTTACAAACTCATTTCTATGACGTTTTTTATTATAGATACATTGGTTATGTTTTATGACATTTTACCTAAGCAACATTTTCTCTCTACAACTAGGCTATGAGCTATAGGCACTGTGCAAAGCTAATTTGATAATTTCAAGTCAGGGTACTAACAGCTGAAAATGGATTAAATGTGTTAATCTTCTGGGATATTTATATTTTTAACATAGGGGCTCCTGAACTTGGCAATGCCTTAACTTGATCATTTCCAAACTGCTGAAAGGGAGGGGAAGTGGAGGGCTAGAAAGCAGGATTCCCCTTCCATTTTTCAACTCCTTGATGATCAGAAGTGCTGCATACTCCTGTAAAATTTCAAAATGTTTTTGAGGTCTGTGCACACGCAGTTATTTCTATTTTTATTTTGAGACAGGGTCTTGCACTGTCACCCAGGCCAAGTGCAGGGACACGAACATGACTTACTGTAGCCTCAGCCTCCTGGGCTCAAGTGATCCTCCCACCTCAGCATCCCCAGTAGCTGGGGACGCAGGCATGCACCACCATACCTGGCTAATTCTTTTTATTTTTTGTAGAGACAGGATCTTTTTATGTTGCCCAGGCTGGTCTCTTAACTCCTGGCCTTAAGCAATTCTCCCAGCTTGGCCTCTCAAAGTGCTGGAATAATAGGCATGAGCCACTGTAGTTGGGCTGTTTTTATTAATAGTAGGATTTCAGGCACTGGAGATTCCTGGTCAGGGACGCTTTCTGTCCTTCCTACTCTGAAGTATTAGTACAGGATTCTGCACTCAATGAGTATTTGAAGAATTGAAAAATGTTCTATTAAAAGTTCCTGCCAATCTGTATGAAACTTTCTCTTGCTTTCTCAAGTCAATTTAGATTTTGTCAAGATACAGCCATCTTGACAGTTGGGATTATTTTTCCACTCTCAAAAGCACAAACTAAGACTTTTTTGCTGCTAGATCTTCATACTCCACTCTCATCTGAGCCTGACAGACACCAGGAAGCACTTTAGAAATGTGATCTAAGCATTACTTTAAGGATGGGCCCCAGCCACTAAAAGGATCTGCCTATAGGTGGTGGCCTGTAGGCAGCAGGTCTCTTTGGAAGCATTTCTTCTCTGAGGGGAACCACCTTCACCTTTATCTCCATTATTTCCTTTGGCGTCTTCAATTGAATCTAAATCTCCAGGTCTTGTTTTCATTTGCCTAAGATGAATATAAAGGTCTTAATTTTATAGCTACCACTATACCTGCTTACCATCTATTTAGGGAGAAAAGAGACATATGTACATTAGCCAGGAGCAGTGGCTTATGCCTGTAATCCCAGCACTTTGGGAGGCCAGGGTAGGCAGATCATTTGAAGTCAGAAGTTTGAGACATACGTACATAAAAGAGCCAGCAGCATAAATAATACTATACCAAAAGTTCATGCATTTAAAAATAAGGTCTCTGAGGGGAACCACCCTCAGAGAAGAAAAGCTTACAACAGGGCCTGCTGCCTACATGCCAACCTAGAGCTGATCAGAAGAAAGTCTCAGGAAGCAAGCAGCCAGTCAAAGGGGCACAGTAAGCATGTTCTGCCAATAAGGGTTACCATTCCTTCTCGATGATTTAGTGATTCCCCCTTTCCTGAATGAAGTCTGCTCTATTTCCCCACTTACCCCTTTCAAGTAAGAGGTTTACGTCCCTCCCTCCTAAATTTCCTCTCCCCTAAAACATTTTCTGGATACATTAAGCTGCCATTCCACATTTGAAGAACAGTAATGATGCTTCCAAGACCTACTGGTCATTGGCTCCACAGACAGCTGCTATAGGCAGCCTGGACTTTTAAAAGTTCCAACTTTGGGGAGATTTGGTTGGGGAGGGACTCTAGAGTCCAGCCGTGCTGGTCCTCAATGACAGTCAGAGAAGTCTCACAGGATTTTCCAGTACTTGACCTACAAATAGATTTCACAATGCAGCATTAAATTTGTTCCCCACAAATCCATGTCTAGATGACAACCATAGGTGATTGATGGTGCATTACTCCTGAATTTTTTAAAAGGAAGTATGGCTCCAGGTACTACAGCTATGATCTACTTATATTTCACTACCCCATATCCTTTTTTGGGGAGACAGGGCCAATGGTCAGAACTAATGCCCCTTGCAAACAGGTCTCCTTGAGTTTTAACTCAAGGAGATGGATAAAGGTGATGTTAGAACTAGGACTTAGTAAAGGACCAAACTACACGTTTAATGCTACCCTTTCTTCTGTTTAAATCTGAGAAAAGTCTTATGTGGTTTTAACTCTCCCATTTTCACAATTACACTGAAAAATGATGCTGTTTCATACATTCTCTAGCTAATATGATTCAACATTTGTAAATTAAACCAGGAATATAAAACACATGTAAAAATATACTCACCTCTATCTCCATTATTTCCTTTGGTGTCTTCAATTGAATCTAAACAATCAATAAGGACTTCTCCAGGTCTTGTTTTCATTTGCCTAAAGTGAATATAAAGGTTTGATTTTCATAGCTACAACTATACCTGCTTACAATCTATTTAGGGAGAAAAGAGACATATGAACATAAAACAGCCAACAGCATACATTATGTTGTACCAAATGTTCATTCATTTAAAAATAAGGTCTTCAAGAACTTCAAGAACCTAAAGATCAGTGGGGCCTGGAGTGACCAGGGCCATCTGGAGTAAGCCAGATGAGTAGGAGGTACAGAATTTTGAAAAATGAAAAGAGAATCCATGATTAAAGACCAGGAAAAAGAAACAGTAAGGACATGTGAGAAGACTGGCCAAGCTAGAGAAGAGGGACCATATTGGGAGGTAGTGAGAGAAATACTGTTGGATAACTAAGGAGGAACCAGACTATGGAGAACCCAGAATGCCAGCCTGATAAGTTTAGGCCTTATCCTGTGGACAGGAGAGAACCTCCAGAGGTTTCTGAGTAGAGGAAAGGACAACAGGAAATTATGGAAGGAATGGTTAAAGAAGAGCTGTATGAAAAGCATCTTTGGAACTTGGCAAATTGATACAGGTGACAAAAGGAAATAAAGACAGCTTGCTGACTGATAGAATATATTCTACAGTGTCCAAAAAAACCCAGAAAAATATCTAGCAGAGCCTTCCAATATACTCTTCATAGAGCCAACTCAATTATCTGTTGAAAATACAGATTCATTTCCCTGCTTAAAAGCCTTCCATGTCCTCCGGCTGCCTAGAAGTTGAAGTTCAAAATCCTGAGCTAAAAATGTCACAATCCGGCTAATTCATCTTTCTATTTGTACCTCCAACCTCTCTCTGCAGCAGACCCTGCCTTCTAGCCAGAGGTTACAACTCCAAGACTCTGCTTCTTACACTTAATTCTTTTCTGGAATATTCTCCTCCTGTCTACCCTGACAAGGGTCCCATTGTTCAGGGACCAACTCAAATACTGTGAATATTTATTCTTCTTCAAGGACTTCATCAGGCAGAATAAATTGTTCTGTTTCTACGAGTCTCAGCTTTTCGTTCATTTTTTCAGAATGGTACTTACCACATTTATTACAGTAGTTGTCTGTGTATCTCCTGCACTAGAATAGGGGGATATGAGTATTATTTCCTATTATTTTCTGTCTCTAGCTATCAGCATATTAATTAGCACATAGTAAGCACTGATAAATGTTTATTAATGGTAACAAAATGGCCTTTTGTTTGCATTAAGAACCCAACAAGAATGACAGAAAATGTCATAGAATGTCACAATATGTAACTATGGTCCGTAATTTTACAAATTCCTTTCTCTCTGATCTTCTTAAAGGATCTAACATGTTATCATTAGATATCTAGCCACTACTTAACCTGGAAAATGTATCAATATTTCATTTTTCTATCTAAGGAAGTGAGGTCTACAAGGAATGACAAGAGGTAGGCTAAGCAGCTCTATGCCATTAATCCAGGAATCTTAGCTTTAGCGTTTCTCAACACTTAGTATCCCAACCTGCATATTCCCTCCTGGATTTTGGAGCAGGAGGTTTCTAACCACCTTCTCTTTAAAGAACGATAATTACCCAAAACAGGGCTTCTATTTAAAGTATGATTATTTCCAAAAACAGGCTGCAAAAGAGGGTTCCTTCTTCTTGTTGGTGATTTAGATGAATAACTAGATGAAAGCTTACCAAGGACATAAAGTCTGCGTGGTTAGGAATTTTTGAAGACTGCCTACTCCCACCTCCCTTATTTTACAGACATGAAGACTCCAGCTTGAATGATGAAGACATTTGTCCAAGGGCCCACACAGTATGTCGACATTACAGACCTAGTTTTGGAACCCTAGTTTCCTGAGCCCCTGACATACGTTCCTTTCATGAAACTGAAATCCCAAGCTCAGGTGGGTGTATACAGGACGCCAAGCCCCGGGTGGCCCCGGTCGTGCTCCGGTTCACATTCCTGATCTGTCCCACAGACCAGGATGGGGGACCGAAGGTCGCACGGGACCAAAACTATGTAATCCAGACGCGCTCTTGCCACGGCGCCGGCCTCTGGAAGGCCGCAGTGGCCCAACCGGCCTGAGGACTCTCGAGGCGCCGACGAGGGACGCAAGCATCCTACCCTCGCCAGCGCGGCGAGCAGCGGGGCTGCAGGCTCCGCCCGCGGGACCCCAACGCGCACCGCGGCGCCCTCTACAGACCGAAGACCCCTCGGGAATCTTGGAGACTCACTGCGCGGACAGGTCGAAGCGGACATCTCGGTCCTCCCAAAGCGCATCCAGCACGGACATGTTGAACAAGGCCCGCGGCGGGCGCTCTCCACAGAGGTGGAGGCCCAGCCGCGTCTCGCTGGCTCTAAGGCAACGGGCCGCCTCTGTCGCGACGACTACGGCGGGCGCCGAGACTCAAGCTTCCGCGAGAGTGCGCACGCGTCGCCCGGCTCGTTTGCATTGTTAAGCCGATTAGAAATGCGAGGCAGGGTTTAGGAGTCTCGGAGAAGCCCAGCTGTCTCCGCCGGGGGAAGCGTGCCTGACCTCTTGGCGACCTTCCTCGCCTCCAAACGGACATCCTTTAGCCGTTTTACCCTTCTCTGTATTTCTCTTCGCCGTAAAGAGATTTAGATTTAAAGCTGGGCATGGTGGCTTCTGCCTGTGAATCCCAGCACTTTGGGAGGCCGAGGCTGGATAATCCCTTGAGACCAAGATTCGAGACTAACCTGGGTAAGGTAGCGAAACTTCATCTTTACACAAACAAACCTCAAAATTGCCAGGGATGGTGGTACACACCTGTAGTCCCAACTACTTCGGAGTCTGAGGCGGAGGGATCTCTTGAGCCCAAGAGGTGGAGGCTGCGAGGAGCTATGATTGTGCCTCTGCCGTCCAGCCGAGGCGACAGAGATATAGGACCAGCAGGTTCATATGCCTTCCGTGCGGTAACAAACCCATTACACGAAGACAGGAGAGTCTGCAGCAGGGAAAGAGTTTAATGATTGCAGAGCATCTAGCAAAGAGATGGGAAAAGACTTTCAAATCCATCTTCCGAATAGTTCTGGGCTGAGGTTTTTACAAGGATCACAGAGGGTGAGGGGCTGGAAAATTGGGGTCGTTGATTGGTCAGAGTAAGGGAGATGAAGTCATCAGGATAGGGAAACTTCATTCTTTGCTGAGTTAGTTTCTCATGGGGTTCCTCAGACCAGCTGGCATCAGTGGGATCCTTCAGGCCAGCTGGGCAGTGGTTTCATTGGTATCCAGGATCTGAAAGACTGTCTCAAAGGGAAAACAGTATTTCATAACGTTCAAGTTGTTCTCTCTAGAGCAATGGAAGAGAACTATAATCTCGTGACAGGACCATAGGCCCCAAACAACTGTGAGGAAGCAGGTCAGAGAAGAAGCTGACTTCATGATTAATGCCAAATTGGCTGCAAGCTTGGTTTATTTTTGTCCCCCCAACCAATTTCTTTCCTGATTAATTTTATAAAGTTTATAGGAATGGTTTTAGAATGAGGGAAAAAAAGGAAATTTGGACTTAAAACTTCAAATTCCTTACCTGGGCCTAGCTCAGTGTGGCTCTGCCCACCTCTGTGACCTCAAATCACCCTCACTTCTGGCTGCTCTTTTGCCTGACTGGGCTCAGAGATTTTGGAGGGCACCCTTTCTATGTCTGGAACAGTTTCCCCAGACCTCTGCATAAGCCTGCCCTTTGTCACTTAAATCTCAGCTTGGGCTGGGCACAGTGGCTCATGCCTGTAATCCTAGCATTTTGGGAGGCCGAGGTGGGTGGATCACCTGAGGTCCAGAGTTCGAGACCAGCCTAGTCAACATGGTGAAACACTATCTTTACTAAAAATACAAAAAAGTAGCCGGACGTGTTGGCAGACACCTGTAATCCCAACTCCTCAGGAGCCTGAGGCAGGAGAATCACTTGAGCCTGGGAGGCGGAGTTTGCAGTGAGCCGAGATCACACCACTGCACTCCAGCCTGGGCAACAAAAGTGAAACTTCATTTAAAAAAATACAACACTCAGCTCAAATGTGAACTCCAGCTGTTCCTGATCCTTCTACCCCACCTGCTGTGAACAACCTGAGGACAGACACCTGATCTATCTAGTTGACTGCTTTGAAAAATGCCTAGCACAGAGTAGGACCCAGTAAATACTTCTTGAATGAATCAAAGTCCCTTTTCTCAATGCATGACAATTCTTTAAATTAGTGGTTCCCAAAGACTGATCTGGATCCCTTCAGGGGGCCCATAAGGTCAAACTATATTCATAATAATGCGAAGACATTATTTGGCTTTTTTAACTCTCATTCATATATAGTGGAGTTTTCCAGAGGCTATATGATTTTTTTTTTTTTTAACAGGATCTCACTCTGTCACCCAGGCTGGAATGCAGTGGCATGATCATAGCTCACTGTAATCTCAAGCTCCTGGTCTTAGGTAATACTGCCGCCTCAGTTTCCCGAGTAGCTGGGACTACAAGGTGTAGTCCTGGCTAATTTTATTTTATTGTATTTGTAGAGACAGGGTCTCCCTGTGTTTCCTTGGCTGGTCTCGAACTCCTAGCCTCAAGTGATCCTCCTGTCTTAGCCTTCCAAAACACTGGGATTAGAGGCATGACCCACCATACCCAGCCATGATGATTGAATGTGGAAGCACTTATGAGAATCCCACTGCCTTTTATTAAACCAGGCATTTAAAAATTGCAAAAATGTAAAGCAATGTTCTCACAAATTTTCTGGAAAATATAATTTTTTAAATGCTATACATATTAACACATAATAAGTTATTGTTACCTTTGAATGAATGAGTTTTGAAACCCTCAGTATTAATATATATAACATATGTAAATAAAAGCTCTTCTAGGTTCTCAATAATGTTTTTAAGAGGATAATGAGGTCCCAAGACCAAAAGTTTGATAACTGTAGCTTTGAATTATTATTTAGAGCTCCTATGTGTCAGTCTATATGCCAAATACTAGGGATACTAATGTGAAAGGCCATGAGGTGTTTTTCTCAGATTGAAGAGGGTAATGGAGACAAAAGAGCATGAGTGTACACATATTAAGGGGGACTCCAATGAGTCATGCCCTTGTATAATCTCCTCTCCATGAGTGTGGTTGGGACTTGTGAATTTGCTTCTAGCCAATAGAACATAGCAAAGGTGATGAACTGTCATTCCCATGACTGTTATATTATAAAAGACTTGGCCTCAGCCAACTGGTGTGAGAAAGACCCTCTCGCTTGCCTTGAAGAAGCCAGCTGCTAGGCTGGGCTTGGTGGCCCACGCCTGTAATCCCAGCACTTTGGGAGGACAAGGCGGGTGGATCACTTCAGGTCAGGAGTTTGAGACCATCCTGGCCAACATGGTGAAACCCTGTCTCTACTAAAGATACAAAAATTAGCCAGGCATGGTGGCAGGCACCTGTAATCCCAGCTACTTGGGAGGCTGAGACAGGAGAATTGCTTGAATCCAGGAGGTGGAGGTTGCATCCAGTGAGCAGAGATGGTGCATTGCACTCCAGCACTGGGTGACAAGGGTGAAACTCCATCTCAAAAAAAAAAAAGGAAGCCAGCTGCTGTGATAAGAATTAGTACCAGAGCCCTTCATCCTCTAGGTGCAAAGAACTGAAATTTGTCAACAATCTGAAGGAGCTTGGAAGTGGATCTTTCTCAGGTTGAGCTTTTGATGAGGCTAAAGTCTTAGGAAATATCTGGATTGCAGCCTGGTAAGACCTTGAAGTGGAGAACACAGGTAAGCTGTGCTTGTACTTCTGGCCTACAGAAATGATAACTGTCTTGTTTTAAGTTGCTAAGTTTGCGGTAATTTATTATGGAGCAGTAAAACACTAATACAAATGTGGGCCAGACACAGTGGTATGTACCCATAGTCCCAGTTACTTGGGAGGCTGAGTCAGGAGGATCACTTGAGACCAGGAATTTGAGGCTGCAGTCAGCTATTGATTGCACTACCACAATCCAGCCTGGGTGACAGAGACCATGTCTTTGGGGAGGAAAAATCGTAGAATTGGCTTTGGAACTAGTGAGCAAGCAGGAGCTTTTAGAGCTAGCAAAATCACACTGGTAGGAAGCAGGCTGATAAAATTAATCAAACATGTGCTACCTTCCATGAAAAAGCAAGGATGACTCAGAATGGAACCAAGAGCCCAAAGGGTAGGTTGAAAGTCAAGGAAGATTATTCCCAGATCTTAAAACTTAATCAATAAAAATCCAACATTTGTCCAGGTGAACGTTAGAATTGTTATACACCAGTGACTCATTGTTACCTTCCATTTCCTTTCCCCATTTTTCTATTGGTATGGCTGTAACTGTTATTCTATGTCAGTCCCACCGTTGTGTGATGGAGTGTTGAGAGCAGACTTGTCTCTAGTTTCACAAGTCCACAGAAAGGAATTGTGCTTTGAAGAACTGAGCTTAATCGATTACACCTAGCCTCATCTGCACCAGATATAGATAATTCAGATGATGAGTGTTTGGACTTTGAGCTCATGCTGTAAGAAGATGGGGGAAACCTTGGGAGGGAGGAAGTCTTTTTCCCCTTTGGAAGGAACACAAATTGTTGGAGGCCAAAAGGGCTACTGTGGTAGGCAGAATTCTAAATGACCCCTAAGATTCTTGCTTTCCTGGTGTACATGCTTTATATAATCCCCTCTTTCTTGAGTGCAGAAGAATCTGTGAATATGATAGGATATCAGTCCTGTGATTAGGTTGTTATATGCCAAAGGTGAAGTAGTTTTGGAGATGTGATTAATGTCCTTTAAAGTAATCAAAAGACAGATTATCCTTGCTGGCCTGATCTTATCAGGTGAGCCTTTAAAAGAGAGTCTCCTGCTGGCTTTGATGAAATAGAAGCCATGTTGTGAGAGAGCCACATGACTAGAACTGAAAGTAGTCTCTAGGACTGAGAGACAGCAAGACAACAGAAACTCCAGTCATTTACCCACAACGAACTGAATTCTGCCAGCAACCTGAATGGGTTTGATGAGATATTCTTGGCCGAATCTTTACTTTGGGTGAGACCTTGAGCAGAGACCCAGTCTGCATTCCTGACCCACAAAAACTGTGAGGTGAGGCCGGGCACGGTGGCTCACGCCTGTAATCCCAGCACTTTGGGAGGCCGAGGCGGGTGGATCACGAGGTCAAGAGATCGAGACCATCCTGGCCAACATGGTGAAACCCCGTCTCTACTAAAAATACAAAAAAAATTAGCTGGGCGTGGTGGCGTGCACCTGCAGTCCCAGCTACTTGGGAGGCTGAGGCAGGAAAATTGCTTGAACCTGGGAGGCGGAGGTTGCAGTGAGCCGAGATCGCGCCACTGTTCTCCAGCGTGCCTGGCGAAGGAGCGAGACTATCTCAAAAACAAACAAACAAACAAACAAAAAAATTGTGAGGTGATACATTTGTGTGTTTTGAACTTCTAAAACTGTGATAATTTACTGTGCAGCAACGTTAATATACTGGCATCACAGTAGAAATGACTGGGGGAAGACAATGACAACCTGTTATTCATCAATATTCATATAACTGACATTCACATACTTTTAAAATTAATATACTTGGATGGTTGAGGTGGCTCACACCTGTAATTCCAGCACTTTGGGAGGCCGAGGTGAGCAGATCACTTCAGGCCAGGAGTTCAAGACCAGCCTGGCCAACATGGCAAAACTCTGTCTCTGCTAAAAATCCCTGCCAAAAAAAGTAGCTGGGTGATGGTGGAGCATGACTGTAATTTCAGCTACTTGGGAGGCTGAGGCACCCCAGGAGACGGGGGTTGCAGTGAGCCAAGATTTCTTCATTGCACTCCAGCCTGAGTGAAAAGGTGAGATTCTGTCTCTAAATAAATAAATAAATAAATAAACAAACAAACTTTATTTTTTAGGTAAGTGTTAGGTTTACATAAAAATTGAGTAGAAAGTACAGAGGCCTATGTATCCCTTCCCCTACCCTAGCTTCTCCTCTATGATTAGCATCTTGCATCTTGCAATGTGTGGTACATTTGTTGCAGCTGATGAACTGATATAGATATGTTATTATTAACTAAGATCCATAGTTTGCATTAGGGTTCACATTTTTCTGTCTTACAGTCTATGGATTTTGACAAATACATAATGACATGACGTGTCCACCATCACTGCATTGTATGGAATAGTTTCATTGTCTTAAAATATCCTCTGTGCCCCACCTATTCATCCCTGCCTTCTGCCCCCTAGACTTCTGGAAACCACAGATCTTTTTACTGTCTCCATAGTTTTGCCTTCTACAGAATGTCATATGACTGGAATCCTATAGTACGTTGCCTTTCCAGATGGGCTCCTTTCACTTAGTGATATGCATTTAAGATTCCTCCATGTCTTTTCAAGGCTAAATAGCTAATTTCTTTAAAACACATTCATCTTTTATTTTAGAATTGGGGGTATATGTGTAGGTTTGTTACAAGGATATATTGTGTGATGCTGAGGTTTGGGGTACAACTGAACTCATCACTTGGGTACTGAGCATGGTACACAATGGTAGGTTTTCAACTCTCCCCCCACCAAGTACCTTTACTGAGGTATAATTTACATACAACAAAATGTACCTATTTTAAGTGTACACTTTGATGAATTTTGATAAGTGTATGAATCTATGTAATCAATCCCATAATCAAGATATAGAAGGCTGAGCGCTGTGGCTCACGCCTGTAATCCCAGCACTTTGGGAGGCCGAGGTGGGTGGATCACCTGAGGTCAAGAGTTGAAGACCAGCCTGGCCATCATGGTGAAAACCTATCTTTAAAAAAAAAAAAAACCAAGATATAGAACACTTCTGTCACCCCAAAAACTTTTCCCGTGTTCCTCTGCAGTCAGTTCTAGGCCCCAGAAAACCACATGTTTGCTTTTTATTAATATCAGTATAGATTTTTTTCATATTTTAAATTGTGGTAAAATATATATAACAAATTTGCCATACCATAGTTTTGACTGTTTTAGAATTTCATATAGTGATGCAATAAATTATGTACTGTATATATTCTTTTGTATCTGACTTCTTTCATTTGGCAAGTTTTTGAAGTTTATACATATTGTTACCTGTATCAGTAGTTCATTTTATTGCTGTCTTGTATTGTATAATAGTGGTCCCATATGGATATATCACAATTTGTTTCACTTTTTGGACATTTGGGTTGTTGCAGTTTTCTGCTGGAGGTTGCCCAAGACATTCAAACACAACTTGATAAAATTATAAAATTGCCAAGAACATGAATGCATACGTCTTTCTGGGATATAGATTTTCTTTTCTTTTCTTTTTTTTTAAGAGGTGGGGTTTCACCATGTTGGCCAGGCTGGTCTCGAACTCCTGACCTCAGGTGATCTGCCCACCTTGGCCTCCCAAAGTGTTGGTATTACAGGCGTGAGCCACCACTCCCGGCCAGATTTTCATTTCTTTTTTTTTTTTTTTTTTGAGACGGA
>PVKV010008563.1:0-86977 GCA_004027835.1 Alouatta palliata | reverse complement strand
GGTCGATTCGGCTCTTGAAACTTGTGCATGCTTCACAAAGTTCTTGTGTTGTGTTTTTCAGCTCCATCAATTCACTTACATTCCTCTCTAGGTTGGTTATTCTTGTTAGCATTTCCTCAAATTGGTTCTTAGTTTCTTTGCGTTGGGTTAGAACAAGTTCTTTTAGCTCACTGAAGTTTCTTATTACCCACCTTCTGAAACCTGATTCTGTCATTTCATCACACTCATTGTCCATCCAGCCTTGTTCCTTTGCTGGTGAGGAGTTGTGATCCCTTGTAGGAGGAGAGGTGTTCTGGTTTCGGGTGTTTTCTTCCTTTTTGCGCTGGTTTCTTCCCATCTTTGTGGATTTATCTATATGTGGACCTTGTGGTTGGTGATTTTCAGATGGGGTCTCTCACTGGATGTCCAGTTTGTGGACGATGAAGTTATTTCTTTCTGTTTCTTAGTTTTCCCTCTAACAGTCTGGCCCCTCTGCTGTAGGACTGCTGAGGTCCACTCCTGGCCCTGCTTGCCTGGGGATCACCTGCAGCAGCTGTAGAACAGTAAGGGTTGCTGCCAGTTTCTTCTTCTGCTATCTTTGTCCCAGAAGATTACCCACCAGATGTCAGTCCGAGCTCTCCTTTATGAGGTGGCCCGTTGGATATACGGGGGTCAGGGAGCTGCTTGAGGTGACAGAGTATTCTTCATAGAAGCTCAAATGCTGAGCTGTGAGCTCCGTTGTTCTTTCAGAGTTGCTGGGCAGGTACGTTTAAGTCTGCTGCAGCAGAACTCATAAACTCCCTTTTTTTTTTCCCCCAGGTGCTCTGTCCCGGGGAGTTAGGGCTTTATTTATGAGTTTCCCTTGTGCTGCTGCCTTTTTCTCAGGGCTGCCTTGCCCAGCGATGAGGCAGCCTACTCACTGCCTGCAGAGGCTTTGCTGAGCTGGTGTGGGCTCCGCCCAGCTGCCGTGTGAACTTCCCTGCAGTCCAGTTTATACTGGTGTAGTTAGAACTGCCTCTGCAGTGGCAAACTACCTCCACAGTGGCAGACTGCCTCAGTAATGGCGGACGCCCCTCCCCCACAGAGCTGGACCGTCCCGGGTTCAGCTGTGTTTGCTGTGAAACTCTCAATCCAGAGAGTTTCCAATGGCTGTTTTTTTGTGGGGGTGGGACCAGCTGAGCCTGATCACCTGGCTCTCTGCCTCAGAGCGTTTTTTTTTTTTAAGTTGAATGGTCACTGTCTCCCAGGTGTTCCAGCCGCCTGTTGAAAAGGCGCCGGGATCTGTATGATTTCCCTTGCGGTGACCCACTGTGCAGGCTGAAACCGCGGGTGCTCGCGTTTTTTTGCCTGGGAAATCTCCTGGTCTGGCTGTCTGTTTCAGTCCCCTTTTTTAATCAAATGAATGGGCGGCTCTGCCTTCCCGGAGTTCCAATTGCCAGCTAAAACGGCACCCGGACCCACGTATTTTGTATTGGGAACCTCTGCGCTGGGGCGCCGTTCCAAACAGCGGCGGCGAAAACGCCCGCGCAGGCGAAAACAGCCGAGCCGGTGAAAACAGCTGTGCCGGTGAAAACAGCTGCACCGGCGAAAACAGCCGCGCAGGCCAAACCAGGTGCGCTGGCGACCCGTGGGGCTCCTCCCCCTGGGAATCTCCTGGTCGGTGGGCAATAAAAATCCGTCTGGGAATGTGGCGTCCACTCACCCTCCACGCTTTCACTGGGAGCTGCAATCCTCAGCTGCTCCTAATCGGCCATCTTGGATCTCCCCCCACGACAGTGATTTCTGCCATGTAGTCGCCATGGCACTTCTTGGGATAAGATGAGAACCCCAATACTCCTAAAGGAGATGATTCTGACATGGTTGAGCATCTTTGCAAAATGAATATTCCTCAGGGGCTGGGGTGGTCCTACAGAGGAGCAGTTTATCCTTCAACAAATTAGAATCTTAGAGATAAAAAATACTCTCAAACATCCCCAATTAAATTATCAAAAAATAAACTAATCATCTTGCAGAGTATGTATCTGGTAACACTTTTAGCCACCAAACTGAAGATTTTCTACTGAAATAATTATGGTTTATAGATATCATTATCATATTGTGTTATTTTAAAAGTCAACTAATTTTGCCCTAAGAGGATAGCAAAATCTAGCCAAGAGCAGCACGGTTAAAGTTTTCCAAATAAAACAGAGACCATTAATTTTGACACTCTTTTAGAGTGCTAACTAATACAGTTCTTTGTGTAACAGTGAAGAAATACGCTACAAAAAGTTTTATATTTTATATAATAAAATTGGTGTAGTCTATTTATATTAATAGAAATAGTTCTAAGAGTAGGTTTTTATTCTTATATTCTTTTATTCTTATAATTTATTCTTATATTCTTATTCTGTATATCAGAAAGTGATCAACTAGTGAGCAACCAGAATCTGTAGCCTTCCTTCCACGTAAAATGTATAAATACACAAAGTATGTTTGTTTTTCTAAATCTTTATCAAGTTTTTATTATGTGCCAGGTACTAAAATGCACACCATCCTCATAAAATCATTTATAAGAGGCCTATTTATTATCTTTTTTAATGAGAATGATGAGACTTAGAACAAGTAGATGAAGTCTCACATCTAGTGAGTGGCCAAGCTGAAATTGAAACCCAGGTTTTCTGAGTTCAAATCCTAAGTTTGTTCTCCGTTTCTGGTTTACTCAGTCCTATGATGTATGTAGTTATTTTGTAAATAATTGTATTTACAAATAAATACATAATTGTATTTACAAGTAAATAATGATGTAGTTATTTTGTAAATTTATCTAGTTATTTGTAAAATAATGAAGGAAGAGAAAATGGTCTCTGGAAAAGCATTTTCCCTTTTCCCCTCTGTGTCCCTACCTGCCTTTTGCTGGCTCTATCCTACAGCTGTGCAGAATATTCACATTACCCAGGACAAAGCACGAAAGCTGAAGGTGAGCAATGAAGATTCTCCTGTATCATTAAATACTTTCATAGTAACTCTGCTTGACTGGCAGATACAAAGAGGCTTCCCTGTAACATCCATCACTGCCCGGAACCGCTCTAAGCTTGGTCTCAGTGACAAATGCTGAAGTTAATCATCCGTTTGCCTCCACCTTTCCTTTGAAGACATTGATCAAGCTGTGTTGACAGAGCCTGGATGAAATATAGGTCTCTGGGAAATGCTGACCTGGCTTTGAATCTACCTTATTTGAGCACAAGGCAACAGCTTGAGGGACATCTGACATTTTGGTTTGACATTAACTCTCCTCTTCAATTTGAGGCCACAAGTATTGTGGTCAGAGTTGTGGATTCTACAAACATCCTAGATGCCTATCATGAAGCTTATGACTGGCAATGGGCTAAAACAGAGTTGCATGCTAACAGTAGTATCATTTAAATAACCAAAGATCAAAGAACCCTGTAGGGCTTGCGATACAGAAAATCATTTCATGTTATCTAAACAAAAAAAACTGCTTTATATACTATAACATCTTCCATTTAATAGAAAGCAGCACATGGATTATTCTCCATATCAATGATCTGAGTTTCAAATTCTTTTAAAACTCTTCTTCTTTTATACCCTTAAACTAGCTATTTTCCCTCTTCTAGACATCCAAGAAAGTGCAAGTGGCTTTAAGACTACATGAAGAACTGAGTCATTCAAGTGAAGCAGGATATTTAGAATGAAGAATAATTTACTTTGGACCCATGGAGAAGAAAACAACTACAAATTATGTACACTGGAAAGAAAAATGTCAGAAGTCATATGAATACTAGCTCTGTGTAAATTTGCCCAACTCTTAAATTTATAACTCTCCACTTAATTCAAGTACAATTTTTAAAATGGAAAAATTGTGCTATAAATATTGTGCAGGTTCTAAGACTAGGTTGAAAGCCAATTACTCAAAAAGAAGCAGGGTTATAATATTAAAGTACTCAGTGGAGTCTCAGATACAAGCACTTGAGGGTATGTAATGTTAGGGGGGAAAAAAAACACATCAGAGACAAGATCCTGTGTTTTACAGTCATAGTACAAAGCAAAGCTGTGTAAAATTTGTGTAGCGAGCAACTTGTTTTATTTATCCCAATGTCCTTTTTAATATATCCCTCTAACTTCTTCCCAGTTGCCCAGTGTCATCATGTAGCCCTTGTTCTCTCACAGAAGCCCAGCTCCTGAACTATTTAATGCTAAAAAATTAATTATCTGCCCCCATCATACATCCAATTTTACAGAAGTGGAGCAATCCAGCTGAATTAAATCATATATGTAATATCTCTTAACTGACCTATGCAACTGTCCCACATGTGTAAATGTGTCTCATGTATGTAAATATTTCTAAAGTAAATGTTTGTTAACCCATATGAAGCTCTAATTTGTGGATTTTCACACTCTGAATATGGCTGACAATAAATTTCACATTATAACATGAGAAATTTCAAGATTCAGAGGCATAAACCTGAATAGAAGGACCACTAACCCTAGCAAGCAGTTTAACAAGTGAGTCCTACACAGGAATATGGCACTTGGATTGGCATTCCAAGATATTCCTGATTGTCACACCTTCATTATTTTTAATCTTCACCTCCTCCTTCTTCATTGTGTCCATAACAGATATTGACAACATACTGTGTTAAATGCAATAAATGAAAGATGATACCAAAGAACATGGAATGGAATGTGATGTGATTCTTTTAACTTAGAGTGGGGCCAGGTGTGGTGGCTCATGCCTCTAATCCTGGCACTTTGGGATGTAGAGGGCAGTGGATCACTTGAGGTCAGGAGATGGAGACCAGCCTGGCCAACATGGAGAAACCCAATCTCTACTAAAAATACAAAAATTAGCAGGGTGTGGTGGCATGTGCCTGTAGCCCCAGCTGCTTGGAGGCTGAGGCATGGTAATAGCTTGAACACAGGAGGCAGAGGTTGCAGTGAACCCAACATCGCATCGCTGCACTCTAGTCTGGGCGACAGAGACTTCACCTCAAAAAAAAATTAATACCTTTAGAATGGCATGGACTTTTTCCCGTAACTATCAGTCTATCAGCTCAAAAGAACTAATGAGGCCACATAAGAATACAGCTATGGGGTTTTGTTCTTGTTTTTTGTTTCTTTTTGTTTTATTCATTGGTTTTAAACCAGTTCACCCTAGGTACCATAATTATGGAGGGTATGAATTTTATAGAAGAATACGCTAAGAAAACATTCCTAACTAAAATTAAAATGAAAACAAACAATTTCTAAAGAAATGAGAAAACAAAACTTTCAAAGAAACACTGGTTAGATTACCTGGAGTCAGAAATGTGTAGAGGAAAGACCATGAGCACCTGAGTAGCAGACACACCAGTTAGCTGGCAGTAGGCAGTTGGGGACCACAAGGATAAAGATACTTACTGTTTCATGAATTACTGTGTCTACCCTCCAGAAATCACAGGACACATAACACATATTTAAAAATGGAAAGTAAGAAAAATACCTTAGGTTCAGATGCATGCAAAGGAGTCTCAGCTTTTTTTTTTTTTTTTTTTCGATACTATGTTCCAAATATTTAGGGAAAACTTGATATAGGCTTTTACTTTGCAGTGGTATAAAATCTCCTAGAAGAATAACTGACTGCTGCACTAGAAATAAAAGAGAACACAAAAGGAAGTAAGCACCCCAGGCAGAGGGTAATAGTGGTGAAGGAAGAGAAATAAAAAGACCTATATGAGAAAATCTTGTATGTATTGATCTTTAAGGTCCCAGTAGTAAGTGACATAGCAACTGCAGTGAGGCTGGAAAAATAAGGCCCTAGAAAGACTTCGCAGAATTTGGAAACTTATTAATTGGGTATCGGTTAATCGAAACTTTCTTTCATGTTTAACATTTATTTGCCAGTTGGAAAGATCTTCAGTTCAAATTCTACAAATTTATTTCAGCAAAACTTTGATCAACCAAAATTAGAATGACCAACTAGCAGACAACTTCATTATTCAAAATGATACTTGCAAGCTGGGTGCAGTGGCTTATGCTTGTAAGATCAACACTGGAAGGCTGAGGTGGGAGGATCGCCTGAGGCCAGGAGTTCCAGACCAGCCTAAGCAACATAATGAGATGCTGCCTCTGCAAAAAATATACAAAAAATAATAAGCTGGCTATGATGGTGCATGCCTGTAGTCCCAGATACTAAGGAGGCTAAGGCAGGAGGATCACTTGAGCCCAGAAGTTCAAGGGTGCAGTGAGCTATGATCATACATGGCACTTCATCCTGGACAAAAGAGCAAATTACCTTCTCTTAACAAAAATTAGTAATAATACTTGTAGGACAAAGAAAAAAATCATCAAAATCCATTTGAATAGGATGTTTATTCAAAACATTAACATCCAGAACACTTTTATTTTGCTTAGAATTTGTTCTCTTTCACATCCTACAATGAAATTCTACCTGGACTCACTTTATATTTGATCCAAACACTTTTAAAGTTATAAATTAAATATGAAAAATCAAAACCTGATGCAAGACAAAGTTAGAATAATTTTAATCATTTTGTATTTAATAAGGAAATCTTAACCATAATTTCATGAAAATCGTATACAAACATGTTTTCTCAATATGAAAAAAGTATACAAACATTTTTCCAAAAAAAGAAAAATACCAAATATACTAATCTTATAAGAATTATGTGGAGTAAAAACAAATTACAAAATTTACTGCATAGCGTTAAAGATAAACCTAGATAAAACAAAGAAAATCTGTTCCCAAGCCAGGCATGGTGGCTCACTCCTGTAATGTCAGCAATTTGGAGGCCGAGGTGGGTGGATCACTTGAGGCCAGGAGTTGGAGACCAGCCTGGCCAACATGGGGAAACCCTTTCTCTACTAAAACTACAAAAAAAAAAAAAAAAAAAAAAAAATTAGCTGGTCATGATGGCCAGCATCTGTAGTCCCAGCTACTCCAGGAGGCTAAGGCAGGAGAATTGCTTTAACCTGGGAGGCGGAGGTTGTAGTGAGCTGAGATTGGGCCACTGCACTCCAGCCTGGGTGACAGAACAAGACTCCATCTCAAAAACAAAAAAAAAATAAAAATAAAAAAAAAAGAAAGAAAAAGAAAAACTGATTTTTGAAGCATTTTTCAGTTCTGCTCTGATGTTATTTCTTGTCTTCTGCTAGTTTTTGAATTTGTTTGCTCTTGCTTCTTTACTTCTTTTAACCGTGATGTTAGAGTGTCAATTTTACATTGTTCCCGCTTTCTTCTTTGGGCATTTAGTGCTATAGTTTCCCTCGAAACACTGCTTTAGCTGTGCCCTAGAGATTCTGCTACATTGTGTCTTTGTTCTCATTGGTTTCAAAGCACTGATTTATTTCTGCCTTACTTTCATTATTTATCCAGTGGTCATTTAGCAGCCGGTTATTCAGTTTCCATGTAGTTGTGCAGTTTTGAGTGAGTTTCTTAACCCTGAGTTCCAATTTCATTGCACTGTGGTCTGAGAGACTGTTTGCAGTAGCAAGACAAAGAATTAAAGAGAGAAGAATCAAATAGACACAATAAAAAACAATGAAGGGGATGTCACCACTGATCTCACAGAAATACAAACTACCATTAGAGAACACCATAAACAACTCTACACAAATAAACTAGAAAATCTAGAAGAAATGGATAAACTCTTGGACACATACACCCTTCTGAGGCTAAACCAGGAAGAAGCTGAATCCCTGAATAGTCCAATAACAAGTTTTGAAATTGAGGCAGTAATTAATAGCCTACTAACCAAAAAAAAAAAAAACCCAGAACCGGATGAATTCACAGCCAAATTCTACCAGAGGTACAGAGAGGAATAGTACTATTTTTTCCTGAAACTATTTCAGAAAAAGAGGGACTCCTCTCTAACTCGTTTTATGAGGCCAGCATCATCTTGATACCAAAACCTGGCAGAGACACAACAAAAAAACAAAATTTCAGGCAAATATCCCTGATGAACATCAATGAAAAATCGTTAATAAAATACTGGCAAACCAAATCTAGCAGCACATCAAAAAGCTCATCTACCACGATCAAGTTCACTTCATCCATGGGCTGCAAGGCTGGTTCAACATACGCAAATCAATAAATGTAATCCATAACATAAACAGAACCAAAGACCAAAAAAACACAATTATCTCAATAAATACAGAAAAGGGTTTTGATAAAATTCCATACCCCTTCATGCTAAACACTCCCAATAAACGAGGTATTGAAGAAATATATCTCAAAATAATAAAAGCTATTTATGGACAAACCCACAGCCAATATCAAACTGAATGAGCAAAAGCTGGAAGCATTCCCTTTAAAAATCAGCACAAGACAAGGATGATTTCTCTCACCACTCCTATTCAACAGTATTGAAGTACTGACCAGGACAATCAGGCAAGAGAAAGAAAGAAAGAGAGTATTCAAATAGGAAGAGAGGAAGTCAAATTGTCTCTGTTTGCAAATGACATGATTGTATACTTAGAAGACCGCATCATGTCAGCGCAAAATCCCCTTAAGCAGATAAGCAACTTTAGCAAAGTCTCAGAATACAAAATTAATGTGCAAGAATCATAAGCATTCCTATACAATGAAAACAGACAAACAGAGAGCCAAATCATGAATGAACTCCCATTCATAATGGCTATAAAGAGAATAAAATACCTGAGAATACAACTTATAATGGATGTCAAGGACCTCTTCAAGGAGAACTACAAATCACTCCTCAAGGAAATAAGAGACAACACAAACAAATGGAAAAACATTCCATACTCATGGACAGGAAGAATTAGTATCGTGAAAATGACCATACTACCCAAAGTAATTTGTAGATTCAATGCTATTCCCATCCAGCTAACACTGACTTTCCTCATAGAATTAGAAAAAAACCACCTTAATCTTCATATGAAACCAAAAAAGAGCCCGAATAGCTAAGACAATTCTAAGTTTAAAAAAAAAAAAAAAAAAGAAAAAGAAAAACAAAGCTGGAGGCATCACGCTACCTGACTTCAAACTAAACTACAAGGCTACAGTAATCAAAACAGCATGGTACTGGTACCACAACAGATATATATATACCAATGGAACAGAACAGAGGCCTCAGAAATAATGCCACACATCTACAACCATCAGATCTTTGACAAACCCGAAGAAAACAAGCAATGGGGAAAGGATTCCTTATTTAATAAACTGGACTCAGAAAACTGGCTAGCCACATGCAGAAAACTGAAACTGGACCCCTTTCTTACACCTTATACAAAAATTAACTAACTCAAGATGAATTAAATACTTAAAGTTAAGACCTAAAACCATAAAATCGCTAGAGAAAACCTAGGCAATACCATTCAGGACATAGGCATGGACAAAGAGTTCACAACTAATACACCAAAAGCAATGGGAGCAAAAGCCAAAATTGACAAATGGAATCTAATTAAACTAAAGAGGTTCTGCACAGGGAAAGAAACTATCATCAGAGTTAACAGGCAACCTACAGAATGGGTGAAAATTTTCACAATCTAGCCATCTGACAATGGGATAATATCCAGAATATACAAAGAACTTAAAAAAACTTACAAGGAAAAAACAAACAACCCCATCAAAAAGTGGGGACACTTCTCAAAAGAAGACATTTATGAATCCAACAAATATATATATATATATATATACACACATACACACACACACACATATATACATATATATACACATATATATATATACACACATGTGTATATATGTATATATACGTATATAGAGAGACAATGAGAAAGAGGGAGAGCACGCACAAGAGCATGCATTCATCATCACTGGTCATTAGAGAAACGCAAACCAAAACCACAAAGAGATACCATCTCACACCAGTTAGAATGGCAGTCATTAAAAAATCAGGAGACAACAGATGCTAGGGAGGATGTGGAGAAATAGGAACGCTTTTATACTGTTGGTGGGAATGTAAATTATGGAAAACAGTGTGGCAATTCCTCAAGGATCCACAACCTGAAATATCATTGACCCAGCCATCCCACTACTGGGTATATACCCAAAGGATTATAAATCATTCCATTATAAAGATCTATGCACACGTGAATAGTGCTGCAATAAACATACAATAGCAAAGACTTGGAACCAACCAAAATGCCCACCAATGATAGACTGGATAAAGAAAATACGGCACATATACACCATGGAATACTATGCAGCCACAAAAAAGGATTAATTCATGTCCCTTGCAAGAACATGGATAAAGCTGGAAACCATCATTCTCAGCAAACTAACACAGGAACACTAAACGAAACACCACATGTTCTCACTCATTAGTGGGAGCTGAACAATGAGAACACATGAACACAGGGAGGGGAACATCACATACCAGGGCCTGTCAGGGGGTGGGGGATAGGGGAGGGATAGCATTAGGAGAAATACCTAACGTAGATGACAGGTTGATGGGCACAGCAAACCACCATGGCACATGTATACCTAACAATCCTGCAAATATATCCCAGAGTTTAAAGTATAATTTTTTAAAAAAACTGTTTCCAGACAAGAAGGCAGAATAAGGAAAAAAAAAAAAGATTAAATTTTCAAATTTATGAATATATTTAGTGTAATTACAATAGAAATCTTACTGGTCGCGTTTTTTATTTAATCAATCAAAACTTCTAAGTCCTTTTAATTGAAAAGAATGGTGATCAACTCTGGGGATGAGCTGTAACTCTGAAAAAGACAATTTCCATCTTCATGGAGTTTACAAACTAGCAAAAGAAACAAGAAAAACATGTAAAACAACTACAAGTTATTATAAGGGCTAAAAAAAAATTAGATGCAGAGATCTAGAAAAATAGGGACTGTGTGTTATCAACTTTATTAGGATTCTCTAGGAAGACTCCTCTAGAAGATATCATTTAAGTGGAAACTCATAATAAGAAGACTTAAATCTAGAGAGACCACGTTCCAGTTCCAGGCAGAGAAAATAACTTATGCAAAGTTCCTCAGACTGATTAAGTTTGTTGTGCTCAAAAACTAGAAGGATTTTGTGGCTGAATCATAGTAAGGGAGAGAATAAGTTGAGACAGAGATGGAAAAATCAGTGAGTTATAGTAGATATTACTAATACATAAATATGCATATGCATACATACACAAATAACATAAATACATAAAAATATATTTTTATATATTTTATATATTCATATATATTATATATATGAATGCATATACAAAATAAGATTCATCCTCAGGTAAATTCTCTCCAGCAATGAGCCTGTGAAATAAAACAATTTACATACTTTCAAAATATCACGGTGGGAAATGCATGGGATAGACATTCCCATACCAACAGAAATAAGTAGGAAAGAAAAATTTAACAGGTCTTAATCAAATCCAAACCCAATAGGAAAAACATTAAATGTTATGGCTTCAGAATAATCTTTAACTCAAAGTCTCACCTTCCAGACACATTGTGGTAAGCACTGGGGCTATAAGCTAAGCTTAATATTAAGGGTTAGTGCCCCAACCCTCAGTGCTTTGCTAAGTGTAGCCCATTCTGAAGTTTTCAAGGGTTGGAGTCAAGCATCTGCAGCTCTCCCAGGTTTGGGTTGCCCACCAGTGGCTTTACCAGTCTGGAGTCAATGGGGAAGCCCTCATAGCTCCAGTAAACATTGCCCTAGGGGGGCTTTCTACAGGGGTTTCATACCCACAGCTCTACTAGGCATCATCCTGTTGGGGCTATCTGTGGTGGCCCCACCCCTGACCTTTTAATAGTTGTTTGCCTGGGTCTTGAAGCTCTCTGGGGAATCCTCTGAAATCTAGGTGGAGTAGCCACTCCCCCTCAGCTCTTGCACTCTGTGTCCTGGTGAAGACAGCAGCATGGGGATGCCACCAAGATTTACAGCCTGTGCTCTCCAGAGAAGTGGCCACTGTGGCCTACACCATCCCTGGGACCCACTGGAGCCATACCTAGGATGGGCAGGAGAGCTACACCAGTATGCTGGGAGCAGAGACTTCATTCTGTCCACCAGGCCTTGGCATGCTGGGCCTGTGATGAAAGTGGCAGCCCCAATGCCCTATGAAATGCCTCAGGGGTAGTTCTCCTACTGTCTTGATAACTAGTCCCTGGTTTTCACAGTTCTGCATCAATCTCCTTATCAACTGTCACTCTAACCATTCCCTGGTGTTCTCTCCTAAAGATACGTTTTTTTGTTTATAATACGGCCAATCTGAGAATTTTCCCTATTATCAAGTTTTACTTTTCTTTCCATCATAAACACCTTCAGATTATTTCCCTCTTCTCATCTTTTATTTGTACTTATTAGCAGTCAAGAGAAACCATGCCATATTCTGAACATATTTCTTAAAGTTTTTTTCTGCCAAATACCCAATTCTATCTCTAAAAATTCTAAGGTAAGGACATAATTCAGCCAATTGTTTGCCACTTTATAATAGGAGTCACCTTTCTTCTAGTTTCTGATTACATGTTCCTCATTTCTCTCTGTAACCTCATCAGATTATTGTTGGTAAAACTTGTTGACAATACTGGGAGCCACCCTCCATAAGAGGAAGGCAAGATCAACCCAAAAGAGGGCAGATCACTCCAGGCTGGTAGACAGTCGAAGATTTATTCAGGACAACATACACATATGGCAGTTTGGGTTGGCAATAAGACAAGGTAGATTTCCATGCTTTCAGTGCATACCTGTCTAGTCTTTTATAAGATGAAAAGTAAAGGGAAGGAGAAAGGAAGAAGGGGAGAAATAACTTTCATGATCTAATCACCTCCCAAAGACACCATGACATAATACTATCACATTAATACTATCAGATTCCAACACATAAATTTGGAGGGACAAAAACATTCAGAATATAGCACTGACCAACTGGTAGTTAAACTGCTGAGAGAAAGGCAGAGGAGGGAGGGAGGGAGAGGAAGAGAGACGGGGAAGAGAGAGAGAACATTTGTTTAAAAAAAATAGAGAACACTAATTTTTTACTTAAATACCAAACCTGATGAAGACTTCACAAAAATGTATACACCAATAGCCCTCCTAAACACAGATGTAGAAATCCTTAAGTAAATATTAGTAAACTAAACCCATTATGAACAAATACATATACAGCGTATCCCACTAGGGTTTATACCAAGAATGAGAAGTTGACTTAACAGTAAGAAATTAATCAATGTAATTCACCATATTAACAGAAGATTAATAATATAAACATTTCAACATTTGAAAAATGACAAAATTCAATGCCCAATCATAATTTTAAAACCCTCAACATATTAAGAATACCAGGAAATTTTCTCATTCTAATAAAGACAGACATGAAGTATCTATAAATATCATGCTTAAATGGTGACAGTTGAGCATGGCTATTGGAGGGCATGGAGAAAGCAGTCAGGTAAGCTCTAGAATGACACCTGTGAGTCCTAAAATAAAGAGATCTTTACTCATGCTGGGCATGAAGATTAATTTAAACTGTTTTCTGCTGAGATCTTTCCTTCTTTCTACTTCTCTCTCAGACCTAAACACTTACTCTAGGAGCTCATTCCGGACACATTATTACATTTAGAGAAAAAGTCCAAGGCATGGGAGTGCAAATGGACAAGCAATCTTTAAGCTAATAACTCCTCCATACACAACACTTACCTTTGTATGTATTGAATCTAAGCTTGAAATATCCCTGGAATTGCTTCTATCACATCTGTGATAGTTTTCCCAATTGTTTTGGTCTGTGTTTTTATCTTTCCTCTAAAATACCAATGCCATCTGCTTTCTTATTTTCAGGAATATTCCTAAAAATATCTTGTAAGCTAAAGGATTTCTTTCCTTTATACCATGTTGCTCTATGTTAATTTTTAAAATATATTTTTTATAAGTTTAAATATTTTAGATGAGGAGGTATAAAAATATAGCTCCGTCCACCATACCGATTCATTTTTTAATGAATAATTTTCAAGATTTGTAAGATGCAGCAAAATTGGCATTTTCAGTCGTTGTTATTAGGAATGAAAACAAACGAATGTAAACTTTGTATAAATTGTTACAAAAAAAACCAAATGAGCCACACAATAATGCAATTTTATAATACATACAAATATATTTTCAATATTTATTTTGACTCAGTAATATCCCTTTGTAGGAATTTATACCAAAAAAAAAAATCAGATTCATTAGCAAGGATATTCCCTCTGGCATTACGTATGAATGTCAAAAAAAGGCACTTCCAAGATATCTAGCATTAAAATGGTTAAATAATTTTGGCACATTTCCATTGTAATATAGCATGCAGAAGTAAAAAGATCACTTCAAAAATATTTAATGTTGTGTTAAAAAGTTTATAACTCACAAAATAAAATCTGAAATATTATAGATGATAATGTGTTACTTTTTCGTATATTTAATTACATGTGTACATTCTTAAAAAACCTGAAAGAAATATATTAAAATGTAGTTGGTACTAGGTTCCTGAATTACTTCAATGCAATCACAAGATATTACTGTTTTCTTCTATGAACCTTTTTTTTATTGTCAACTTTCTAACATAAGCACATACCATTATAGTTGGAAAAACACACAAGAGTAAAAAGATCACTTTTTAAATGAAGGTGAGTTTATATTTAATAATTGGCCAAAATAGCCCATTCCTCAGTCTTCCAGTTAATAAAGATCAGGGCTCTGTTATGTTATTTGGAGTGAGAACTATTCAGTCTCTCATCATTAAAATTGGATTTTCAAAGTAATTTCTGGTTAGTTCTATTTTGTCTTGATGATGCCTATCATCTCTGTAGAGGGACTCCTTCAAAACTTTCCTCATGCTACTGAGGATTAATACAAAGCAACTCCACAAATGTAAATTAGCAATCATGGGGCTCTTTGGATAAAGCAGTGTTGCACCCTGCTTTTCAGCCTAGTACCTAACTAATGAGCTTTTAAAAACCTTAAACTGAAAGCCTTAGAACTGTGGTCCTTTGTGGTTTCTCTTGTCTGTCGTGAATGATTAAGTGGCTTATTAGGACAATTAAGTTTGGACCTCTAACTAATCGTTTTTATGAGACACAATATCCTATTAGACGTCCCTGAATCTTATGGGGCTTTTTTTATTCAAAGCTTCTGCTAAACTATGATAATGAGAACCAAAAAGCCATAGTAATTAATTATCATGGATTAGCTCATTTAAAGTAGAATCTTTTTTTTCTTCCTCCCACCCTTCATCTCTCTCATGCCACAACTGGGATATGGACAAAAAGTTGTGGTAAGAAATGAATTTTCTGGTTTTGTTTAAGATCATCCAGTTAAAGTAGATACGGCTCTTAATAAAGAGATACCCCTGCTATGTATCCGGCCAACTGAATGTCCAAAGGGCCTCAGTCTAAATGTCACCCTTGAGAAGGGTCTCTCAAGCTCCCCATACGTTATCACAATCACACGTGATCATTTGTTTGATTATATCCATAATGACTGTCTTCCACACTAAAATGTTGGTTTTATGAGACCCCATCTGCCTTGTACCGCACTGCACCTCCAGTTCAGCATCTGACACAACATAGGTGCATAAGAAAAATGTCAAGAATGGGTTAATTATAAATTGTCTTCTCCATCTTATCACAGTTTAAAAATGCAAAATGGGAATATTTTGTAAAAATAAATTCTAATCAATCATTAGCTTTTGGAAACTTTTTTAAAATATTTAATTCTATATGCAAGACAGAGTAACATAACTGGAAGACTACTGGGTGGGTGTTTGAAGACACAGCTGTTTGTGCTGGCTGTCATCTTAGTCATGCGATCTTGGCTAGTCTCTTAAATTCTCTGAGCCATACATAATTTCCTAATATGCAAACTGAAAATAATACTTCTCCTGCATGCTTCACACAGTTACTGAAAGTATGAAAAGAAAATTCATGTGAAATTGCTTTACAGTCTCTAAAATACTAACCCAAAGTAAGAGAGTAAGAGGTGTCATTCTAACAGCTTTCAAGTATGGAGGCTGCTTATTTTTGATTGCCTCTCCACACACATACAAAAATACTTTTAGGTAAAGATGAAAACTATTACAGTACTCTATTATAGCCCACCTCATTAACAGATCATTGAATAAACCACTAATCTATCACCTAGATAAAAGAATTGATTACAGCAAAAGCATACTAAAAGAGAGCTTCGATCAAACTTTGAGTAGTGTTTTCCAAGACAGACAAGGAAAGAAGAAAATGCAGTTTCTCTCTCTCTCTCTCTCTCCATCTGCATGTAAATCCGTCTCTGAGGTCTCAGAGTTGCATTTTGGTGATAAGATCACTCAGAGTCAATTCATCTTTCAGGAGCGGGTTTCACTCAGCTAATAGAGAATGATGTATAAAATCACAATGCCAACTTATAAATTTATAAATAGAAATATGGTTGTTACACCTCCTTAAACACTGATATTAGCATAACCACCTTTTCTCTCCCAAAGGCAGATCATTAAAGGAATGTCAAACTTTAATGGGAAGTTGTTGTTTGAGATTCTTGTTTTCATTATTTCAACTGAACTTTTGTAAAGCGTTTGCCTCATGTGTTTGTGTTATGGCCTATGGTACAAAAAAAGACATACTCTCTACTCTCAAGAAGCTCCATGTTTACTCAAAAACACAGATGCCATCAGTTCATATAGTTAAATATGTCATTAACACTTAATTTTCATATGCTCAATTGTACCAATAGACATAGATAATATGAGGTATCATTATGTGATCATACGGAGAACAGTTAGCCCACAGACCCCTTGCTTTCCACTTCTTGTAATACAAACATGATGGCAACGATTAAAAAAAAAAATCACTGGTTGAACACTTACTATGACGTAGATACATTTTAAAGAGTTTTCCATGTATTTCCTACTCAATTAAGTATAAGGTTGGAGCAAAAGTAATGCAGTTTTTGCCATTAATTTCAATGACAAGACCTACAATTACTTTTGCACCAACCTAATAGATGTTTATAATTTTATTGTACATTTAAAGACACTAAGAGAGAGAGAGAAAGTGATTTGCCAGAGACCACACAGCAGAGAAAAATAACAGACCTAAACTGTCTTCAGTCAAAGGTAAAAATCCTTGGAATAGTACACAGGCCAAAATCTAAATGGGTCAAAATCTTCATTCACAGGTAGGTACACAACATCCAGCCTCATGCCATGCCTCATATTTGCAGAATGAGCCACCTACAAACCCAGCCTATAAAAGATAAAACGGATAAAACTCCCTCTCACAACTTATGTCCTTCAGCTAAATTCTCATTTTTCATTCTACGAGGCAATGCCTTCTTGTGTATCACATAGACTCAAAGCACAAAAACTGCTAGCTCAGCTAGGTGGAAAGAGAAGAAAATGGAATATAATTTCATAAATCTTCAAAACAGAATAACATTTACCATTGTGTATTAATCTCTTTAATAGCCTTTTCCCTGGACAAGGAAAAGCAGCATGATTTTTTAGAGCACTCCAGGTAACTGCTTAGCTGTTGACTGTGAAATATTTACTCATATTCACCTCTCACGCTTCGTTTCTTTAAGGAATGGCACAAACTATGTATCTTGGCTCAAAACCCACAATCCAGCAGGTATAATTTCCTTGCAGCCTTAAGTGAAAGTCTCAGCAGTAAACACGGTCTACTGATCAAACAGAGATTTGAACATACTCTGTTTGCTTCCCTTGAGGAAAAAAACAGAGGAATGACAGGAAATGGAAGCAACCATATCAGGACAGATGAGGAAGGAAGAGAATAAAAATACTTTAGAATTCATCCAACTTACCCAGCTGAAGTCAAGGAGTCTGAGTCACAAGCACAGCTCTGCCCCTTCACTGCAGCTGGGGCTGCACAAGCAAAGTCTGACACAGATAACGTCTCTCGAATGTCCAACTTTTAAAATGTATTTAAGAACCATGTCATTAACACTTAATTCTCATATGCTCAATTATACCACTGGAGATAGATAATATGACGTACCATTATATGATCATACGGAGAACAGTTACTCAGCCCACGGACCCTTACTTTCCATTTCCTGTGGTACCAACCAATTTCTCCCATTTTGTCCTTTTCATCAAGGTAGAGGTATGCATAATACAGTGCAATGGTTTCATCTGGTGTTTGCTCAGTTGAAAGCTTATTGATAAAATATAATAGCTATGTGAGAGTGTGATAAAGAGCTGATTTACTTTATTATTTCATTCAATATGAACTATAGGCCAATGCATTTGTATAAAAAATTCTTACCACAGATTTTGAGTGGCAATCTATAGCAAAATAATTGTCCTTTTCCTTCTAAAATTATTTGATAACTAAGTGAACTTGTTACAAAAAAAATTGTCCTCAGTTGCTTCTCAGGATATTTGCAGTTAACTTCAGCTCATGATCCTGAAGAGATTATGCAAAAACCCTAATGGAAGCATAAAAAAGACTGAAAGCTTTGTGGAGATGTTTTACCAAGTTTTAATCCCTTTGGTATCTGACCAGGGGAAAATAAACCGATTTTCATTCCTCTTCCTGAAGTTCTCAACTTGCTTTCCTAATATTCTTCATCAATCCATGAGTTCTTCCACTGCATCTCTCTCCTAGCCACACTATTCTTGGGATCATCTTCACCACCAGTCTGTCAATAACCACAGGACTCACTAAAGATAGGATCCCAAAAGCAATGTGCGATAAAAGGCAATGCATAGTATTGAGAGTTGTAAACTCCCACGGATTCCAGGTTACAGGATTTAAAGTCTTATACCATTTTCAACCTTAAAATAGGAAAAAGAAAAGGAAGAAGGGAAAATGGAGGGAGAAAAAAAAGAGAAAAGGAGGAAAGGGGAGGGGAGAAGAGGGGAGAGAAGATCACTTCCTTTTAAGAATTGGATCTCCTTTCCCTGGGTTCCATAATGCCACCTATCCTGTTTATCCTCTTACTTTGCCAAAGCTTATCCGATAGTAATGTCATTTATAAGAGTGCAAGAATCATAAATGACTTTTCACATCCCTGAAATATATTCATTCTATACAAACACTTAATAGTTTGCTGGGGTATGTAATGCTAAGTTGAAAATTACACCTCTTTTTAATTTTAAGGTGGCTCGCCATAATATTCTAACCTCAGTGTTACTCTTGAGAATTTTAATGCCATTCTGATTCCAGAGTCTTTGTAGGTAAGTACTTTTCCCTCTGGAAAGTTTTGGATCCTCTGCTTTTTCCAGATGTTACAAAATATCAAAAACAAATGTGGGTCTTTTCTTCCTGACCTCTTACTGGGTTCATTTAACCTAAAGGCCTGTACTTTAGTTCTGGAAATTTTTCTGTGCTTTATTTCTTGAACAACTTCCTGAACTCTATTTTATCTGTCCTTTCTTTGTTTAATATCTATCAGCTTAATAATGGCATACGAGATCGATCATTTAATTTTCTTACCTCTTTTTTATTTTCCATTTATTTATCTTTTGATTCTGTTTTCTCAGAAATTTTCTCCACACCTAGTTTATTTTCTAAATGATTTTATTTTAATCTCCAGGAACTTTTTCTGATTGTTTCTTTACATAAACATCTTAGTTTTTGCTTTTGTTTTTTGTTTTTATTGGAAGCAATATTTCTTGTTATTCTTAGAATTTCAATTAAACCAATTGATTTTGTCTTTTTTACCTTCCCGTATTCTGTTTCAGTTTTACTTCTTTTTTCTTCTTTTTTTTGTTGCATTTTAGGTTTTGGGGTACATGTAAAGAACATGCAAAATTGTTGCACAGGTACACACATGGCAGTGTGATTTGCTGCCTTCCTCCCCATCACCTATATCTGGCATTTCTCCCAATGCTATCCCTCCCCAACTCCCCACCCCCCGCTGTCCCTCTCCTGCCCTATTTCCCCCTGACTGACCCCAGTGTGTGATGCTTCCCTCTCTGTGTTCATGTGTTCTCATTGTTCAACACGCACCTATGAGTGAGAACATGTGGTGTTTGATTTTCTGTTCTTGTGTCAGTTTGCTGAGAATGATTGTTTCCAGGTTCATCCATGTCCCTACAAAGGACACGAACTCATCGTTTTTGATGGCTGCATAATATTCCATGGTGTATATGTGCCACATTTTCCCTGTCCAGTCTATCATCAATGGGCATTTGGGTTGGTTCCGGGTCTTTGCTATTGTGAACAGGGCTGCAATGAACATTCGTGTGTATGTGTCCTTATAGTAGAACGATTTATAATCCTTTGGATATATACCCAGTAATGGCATTGCTGGGTCAAATGGAATTTCTATTTCCAGGTCCTTGAGGAATCACCACACTGTCTTCCACAATAGTTGAACTAATTTACACTCCCACCAACAGTGTAAAAGTGTTCCTATTTCTCCACATCCTCTCCAGCATCTGTTGTCTCCTGATTCTTTAATGATTGCCATTCTAACTGGCGTGAGATGGTACCCATCTGACAAAGGGCTGATATCCAGAATCTACAACGAACTAAAACAGATTTACAAGAAAAAACAAACAAGCCCATTCAAAAGTGGGCCAAGGATGTGAACAGACACTTTACAAAAGAAGACATACATGAGGCCAACAAACATGAAAAAATGCTCATCATCACTGGTCACTAGAGAAATGCAAATCAAAACTACATTCAGTTTTACTTTTTAACCATTTGCACTTCCCACCCTACTGACATGCTTACATTGCTAGGTCTGATACAAAGGAGTCCTGAGCTTCTCAGGTTCAATTCCTCCTGAATATTAACGACTGGTCTCCTACTTGAGGGAGAGTTGCCTGATCTCCAGAAGGGAGGGAGACCTAGGGGCCTAACTGTACCTTATACAGATTTTCCTTCAATCCAAGAAAACCACTAACTTAATAAGTCATGGAACTTCTTAAAAGTGAGTTTTCCAGGTTCCAGTGGTCTTCAGTATTGTCTTCTATAAATAATAAACTCACACATTGGAAGCAAAAATCACAGCCATTCATAAAGAGCCTCCTTTCCTGATTGATAGTGTTGATACATGCATGCTCTTTGGTCTTGGCTCACTAGACTCCAGTCACATTCACCTTTCTTCTATTCTTCTAATATTTCAAGCTCTTTCCTATGCTTATTTTGGAATAAGCCAATACTTCCGTATGCAGATTGTATACAATCACATACAAACTAAAGGAAGGAAAAGCAATCAAAAATGCATGACCAGGCTGGACATGGTGGCTCATACCTCTAATCTCTGCACTTTGGGAGGCCAAGGCAGGAGGCTCACTGAGGCCAGGAGTTTGAGGCCACCCTGGGCAGCACCATAATGAGACTTCATCTCTACTAAATAATAAAATTAATAAATAAAATAATAAATGCATGATTAGACACAACCCCATGGCTTAAAGAACCATCAACACTCTATAAAGTACTATCCTAATAATGTAAATAAATTCTTGCTATTATACCAATCAACCATTAAAAAAAAAGTAAAAGGGTGTACTTACAAAGCGATGCTTCACAAAGGCATATTGATTGATTGAATGTTTTTAGAACTTAGCTATATAATTCCATTAAATAACTATTGTTTTAAATATGTAAAATTCTTTTAAATAGCTATTCCATGCCAATAAATATTTGGCTATGGCAATGTTTATAAACTTCATCATTACATAAAACTAGATTTGTGTAAATCTTAAGTTTTTGCAACCTAATATTTCTGTGATAATAGTGAAAAGTTTCTATAGTTACAGTCTTTTATGTTATTATGATTTGAGGATGATCCTGCCCAAGTCCCTTCTCTGAGAACTGCCACCACCTGCCCCTAGAGTCATGTTTGTCCTTCAGACCCTTGTTTCATGGCTATATTCTATTGGGTAATTTAGAGAGGACTAGTAATCAAGAGACTGGGTAGATTAATGAGACTCTCTCTCCAAGGAATGTGGAATTGGATAAATAAGCAGGAAGGTCAGTTAGTGGTGGTTGCTTCTTTACTGTATTGTAAGGACTCCTAGGTCGGAGGATCTTGCTTTGAGGACACTATGATAGGATGTTTAAGAAAAGTACAAGAAACTGTACTTTAGCAAGAAAAGGACAGTGAGAGATGCACTGAAATGGCCCCATGAATTACCAGAAAAGGCACATACTAAGAAAACCTGCAAGGTGAACTGTAGGTCTAGTTCCTGTCATAATGCCCCACTACCTTTCTACCTTTGGTCTCACGGGAAAATTCTGTAGTCTTCCAATTAAGCCTCTTTTTTATGAAACAAAATAAGTCACTATATAATATGCATAATTATTTTATCAATTTCAAGACACACCTGAAAACTGTAATATGAAGATTATAATTAGTGTTGAATGGAAGGCTTGACAAGATTGCACTGCAAATTAGGAGTCCTTTCACACTTCATGAGAGATAACCTCTGCAATGAACATTTAATTCGTAAATTATATGTTCTAGGTCTTCAGATTCATGGAAAAATCCATAGGATAAGCTAAGAAATTATGTTTTGGTTTGACAGACATGGGGGCCTTTTCAAGGGAGGAGGGAGGAGGGAGGGAGGAAGGAGAGGACAAAAAAAAAAATACCTACGGAGTACTATGCTTATTACCTGGGTGATGAAATAATCTATACACCAAACCCCCATGACAAAAATTTACCTATATAACAAACCTGCACAGGTACCCCTCAACCTAAAATAAAAGTTAAAAAATAAGATACTGAATACAAATAATAATAAAGATGAAATTTTCAGTGTAGCCAATGCTGTGACGGTGTGAGTGTATCTGTAGGTGTGTGTTTGAGCTGACATATACAATATGAATCCTAAGAGGCTGCATGAAAATTAAATTATCAACTCAAAACATAGCTTGGAGAAACAATTATCAATCCAATGTGCATTTATGCTTAGAAATGTTTTGCCTATTGTAAATGAGTTGTCAGGGTATTAGATTGCAACATTTTCAGAATTAGAGAATGATTCATATGAATCCTTGCACTTCAGGGAATAAACATGTTAGCATGAAGCAGAATTACAGGAATATCTAGTAATTGATTATATACAACATATTTTTATATAACCACATGATAATAACCATCGTAATTATTTAAAATTTTGTGTTAAAAATCTCTTTAATATACTTTAACATAATCTTATTGGAACTCCACAACAACCCTGTGAAGTACATAGCCATCGTAACTTACTAAAGAAGAACCTCAAGTTCAGAGATGCTAGATAATGTGTGTAAAATAACACAGTTGGAAATAGAAGAGCCAAAACTCAGTCCTAAAGTTACTTCATCAAAGTCTCTTGTCCTTTCACCACATAATCCTGCAACCTAAAATATTTTTTAAGCTAGCATGGATGCAAGCCACTTAAGCACTACATTTTTTTTCTGAATGAAGTCACAATCTGTAATATGACTCAGTAACTGTAATATGATGGTAATATGACACAATCTGTAACATGACTCAATAAAGCAAGCAACATATCACAAAGCATGAGACTTTGTACAGTGCTCCCAGTACTGCCCAGATGAAAGCATCTTCTCCACATCCAAAGGCTTTTCTGCCCTTTAGGAGTTCTCCCAGAGTCAGCAGCAGTGTGAAGCCTGAGGTCAGTTTCCAGGCAGCTGGTCCTTGACAACCAGGATAAATAAATGAGAAAGCTACAACAAGCCAGATCCAAAGCACGGTCAAACCAGAGGAGTCCCTGTATCAAAGTCTGTGCAGGGAGGTACACAGACCATTACTGGGCCACAGCAGGAGTAATATGAATGCTTAAAGAAATGAAAAGAAATAACATACAAACTGATGAATTAATCTCATATCCTGTAATTTCTGTGCCTTTTCACTTTGTGCCTTTTTACTGAAAACAAAAGAAAACAAAACAAAAAGCGCATGCTGTGTCTTGTCCTCACTCCATGACCACGATGTATAATTAACTACTGTGTTCCTTTCAGATCATTTTTCTACAAATATGGTACTAACTCCTACGCCATAAAATCATTAAGAATATTTGAAAACACAATGCATGTAAAGCACTCAGAACTACAGCTGGCAAGATAAGAGTCTCAATAAATGTTAGCTGCTGTTGTTTTTTTATCATTATTACTGAGTACCAAAACTACACAGCCCAATGTATGAACCTGATTTTACTCTTACAAGAAACTCTTGCCCAAGAAGTTGAAAAGGCAAATAACTGTATTTTTTGTTTGTTTCAAGAAATTCCACCAAATCCATATATCCAAACTTTCAACTACATCTTCAACATCTCATTTCTCGTAACAGATCATGCAACCAGGTTTATCAAGAGACGATTCACATTCCCACACTCATTCAAAATACTTGCCTCACTGTGTCCATCAATTTTATGCTATTATGTCACAAACTCTAGTCAATCCAATTAAGATCTCTGCATTGAAAGACCTGTCTTAAACCAGAACCTTCAAACTTCATAAATACCCTAAGAAGAATTATCAAGATTTCAACAAAATATTGTTGAAATCTACCTCTACCCTAAGAAGAATTACTAAGATTTCAACAAGATATTGATCTTCCTTACAGGATAAGAATAAATGTATTTTCCTTTATTTTGGTGGTATTTTTAGTGAGCTGGCAGTTGACATTATTATTATCATGTATATATTTCAACTTTATAAGGCCATGGTTTCCAATTTTTCACCCAAGGGGCTCTGGGACACTGTAGTAAACTCACAGGGTGCACCAACGTATTTTAAATTTTTTTAGGAAGACACAATCCTGACATCTATCAGACACTGCACAATTACTTTAACATTAGATGGCTATGTTCCTTTCAAAATATCACATTTTTCTGAAACTGGATTTTTCATGGTTGCTGGGATGAAAATTAGTTACAGCATGAAAGTCGCTGTGAACAGAAAAACAAGGGTAACGGTGGTATCAGTACTTGATCAATTGTAAAGTGTTCAACAGGCACACACATCACATTGATAAGGAATCCGAGTTATTTAAGAAATAAATTTAAAGATTTTCTTTTCTTAATTTAAATGTATTATTTATTCAAAGGGCTACTAAGTTGTTAGAACTTAAATACTGAGTTATTTAGAACCAGCTACTTCACAAGTAAAACTATTCAGTTTTTCTTTTGGACTAAGGCAATGTGAAAAAAAAAAATCACTAACCTTCAGGGCATCAGGAAAAAAGACAGTTTAGGAACTTCTGCACTATCAGTTTAAGGAGATTTTGGGTGAGATGATGGGGTCTTCTAAATATACAATCATGTCATCTGCAAATAGAGACAATTTGACCTCCTCTTTTCCTAATCGAATACTCTTTCTTTTTTCTTGCCTAATTGCTCTGGCTAGAACTTCCAATACTATATTTAACAGGAGTGGTGAGAGAGGGCATCCTTGTCTAGTGCCGGATTTCAAAGGGAATGCTTCCAGTTTTTGCCCATTCAGTATGGTATTGACTGTAGGTTTGTCATAAATAGCTTTTATTATTTTGAGATATGTTCCTTCGATACCTAGTTTATTCAGAGTTTTTAGCATAAAGGGCTGTTGAATTTTGTTAAAGGCCTTCTCTGCATCTATTGAGATAATCATGTGGTTTTTGTCTTTGGTTCTGTTTACGTGGTGGATTATGTTTATAGACTCGTCTACGTTGAACCGGCCTTGCATTCCCGGAATGAAGCCTACTTGATTGTTATGGATAAGCTTTTTGATGTGCTATTGCAATCGGTTTGCCAGCATTTTATTGAAGATTTTTGCATCTATGTTCATCATGGAGATTGGCCTGAAGTTTTCTTTTTTTGTTGAGTCTGTACTGGATTTTGGTATCAGGATGATGTTGGTCTCATAAAATGATCTGGGAAGGATTCCCTCTTTTTGGATTGTTTGGAATCGTTTCAGAAGGAATGGTACCAGCTCCTCTTTGTACGTCTGGTAGAGTTCAGCTGTGAACTCATATGAACCTGGACTTTTCTTGGTTGGTAGGCTATTAATTGCTGCCTCAACTTCATACCTTGTTATTGGGCTGTTCAAGGTTTCAACTTCTTCCTGGTTTCCTGATAAGCAACTTCAGCAAAGTCTCAGGATACAAAATCAATGTGCAGAAATCACGAGTATTTCTATACACCAATAACAGACTAAGAGGGAGCCAAATCATGAGTGAACTCCCATTTACAATTACTACAAAGAGAATAAAATACCTAGGAATACAACTAACAAAGGATGTAAAGGACTTCTTCAAGGAGAACTACAAACCACTGCTCAAAGAAATAAGAGAGGACACAAACAAATGGAGAAACATTCCATGCTCATGGTTAGGAAGAATCAGTACCATGAAAATGGCCATATTGCCCAAAGTAATTTATAGATTCAACGCTATACCCATCAAGCTACCAATGACCTTCTTCACAGAACTTGGAAAAAACCACCTTCAACTTCATATAGAATGAAAAGAGAGCCCACATAGCCAAGATAATCCTAAGCAAAAAGAACAAAGCCAGAAGCATCATGCTACCAGATTTCAAACTATACTACAAAGCTACAGTAATTAAAATAGCATGGTACTGGTACCAAAACACAGACACAAATGAATGGAAAAGAACAGAGGCCTTGGAGGCAACGCCACACATCTACAACTATCTGAGATCTTTGACAAACCTGAAAAAAACAAGCAATGGGGAAAGGATTCCCTGTTTAATAAATGGTGTAGGGAAAACTGGCTAGTCATGTGCAGAAAGCAGAAACTGGACCCCTTCCTGACACCTTACACTAAAATTAACTCCAGATGGATTAAAGACTTAAACATAAGACCTAATACCATAAAAACCCTAGAAGAAAACCTAGGCAAAACCATTCAGGACTTCATGACCAAAACACCAAAAGCATTGGCAACAAAAGCCAAAATAGACAAATGAGACCTAATTAAACTCCAGAGCTTCCAGAGCAAAAGAAACAATCATTAGAGTGAACCGGCAAACCACAGAATGGGAAAATATTTTTCCAATCTACCCATCTGACAGTGGGCTGATATCCACAATCTACAACGAACTAAAACAGATTTACAAGAAAAAAAACAAACAAGCCCATTCAAAAGTGGGTGAAGGATATGAACAGACACTTTACAAAAGAAGACATACATGAGGCCAACAAACATACGAAAATATGCTAATCATCACTGATTATTAGAGAAATGCAAATCAAAACCACACTGAGATACCACCTGATGCCAGTTAGAATGGTGATCATTAAAAAATTTGGAGACAATAGATGCCGGAGAGGATGTGGAGAAACAGGAAAACTTGTACAGTGTTGGTGGGAGTGTAAACTAGTTCAACCATTGTGGAAGACAGTGCGGCCATTCATCAAGGATCTAGAAATTGAAATTCCATTTGACCCAGCAATCCCATTAGTTGGCATATACCCAAAGGATTATAAATCATTCTATTATAAAGACACATGCACACAAATGTTCATTGCAGTACTGTTTACAATAGCAAAGACCTGGAACCAATTCAAATGCCCATCAATGATAGACTAAACAAGTAAAATGCGGCACATGAACACCATGGAATACTATGCAGTCATAAAAAACGATGAGTTTGTGTCCTTTGTAGGGACATGGATGAATCTGGAAATCATCATTCTCAGCAAAGTGACACAAAAACAGAAAATCAAACACCGCATGTTCTCACTCATAGGCGAGTGTTCAACAATGAGAATACATGGACACAGGGAGGGGAGCGTCACACACTGGCCTCTATTTTGGGGGGGCCAAGGGAGGGACAGCAGGGGGGGTGTGGAGATCAGGAAGGGATAACATGGGGAGAAATGCAGAAGTAGGTGATGGAGGGATGGAGGCAGCAAACCACATTGCCATGTATGTACCTATACAACAACCCTTCCTGATCTGCATACGTACCCCAGAACCTAAAGTACAAGTTAAAAAAAAAAAAAAAAACCACCACTGCCCTAATATATTCTTTACACAAATTGTGACATTTAAAATTTAAAGACTCCTTAACTTCAGTGCAAAATCCCCTTGTGGATCTATCCATTCTTCAACCCTACCAATCTCTCTACGGGATTCATCCTTCCTTAGAATGTCCTCATATGACAGTCTGTATTCACAAAACTTCCACCATATCCTGCTGAAAGTTCCCTTGTTATTAGGAAGATTTTCTTAATTTATTCTTACTGCTGTAACAAAATATCTTATACTGGATAATATACAAAGAACAGAAATTTTTTTCTTATACTTTTGGAGGGCAGCACGTCTAAGATCAAGGTACTGGTATGTTTAGTGTCCAGTGAGGACCCAGTTTCTACCGCCATGATGGCACCTTGAATGCTGTGTTCTCACATGGTAGGGAAAATGGGAGGGCTAACCACACCCTTTGAAGTTTTTTCATGAGGACTCATCACCTTTTGAAGGCCTTGCCTGTTAGTACTGTTGGATTGGGATTTAAATTTCAACCTGAATTTTGTAGGAGACATAAATATCCAAACCATGGCAAAGATTTAATTTATGTATAATAAAGATGAAGTTGCCTCTCAGCTAACTTAATTCATTTACTTAAACAATAGTTATTGAATGCCTAATATGTGCCAGAGATTGTTCTGGGACTAGAGACACACTAGTTAGGAAATTTATTACGTTAATAGTTCTAATTCCCCAGTAGCTCTTTTATAATTAGCTAACCATTTCCAACCACAGACTCATACTGGAGTAAAATTATTTTTACAGTTGTTGACAGAATTTTCAGCAAAGGACATGGAGACACACCAATTATTCTTAAATTTAAACCAGGACTAGGGTTGGTTATAAAACCTGCAGATGTGTTATTCGAGCTTTGAGAGAAGCAAACACATCAATGACCAGTTTTGTTTTGTCCCACTTTTCTGCTTCACTTCATACACATTTCAAGAATTTCATCGAAATATCCATTTTTTCCACAGAATCTTAAAATCAGCTCCAGATCATCCAGATCCTTGATCAGGACTTGTAACGGTCTGTCTCTGCAAACCCATCTCTTCCTGCTGTGGCTCAAAATTTACTTTACTAAGAGACTCCTGGATTACAAGTTCAAATTATCTTTGATATAATGATCTGAACATATTTTGAATTTTGTTATGAATTTTTTTTCCACACACAAAAATTTAGACAATTTATAGTTTTTAAACTCTACAGAGAACCACATTTTACCAATTCATGACAGTCTAGTAAAGACGCAGGTAAGTTTAATTCCTGCATTGAGATCCTAACTGTTTTGTCTGTATTCCACTTTCCTTGTAACAAATTCAGAGAAAGAGAAGCCTCCAAGATGATATTTCATTTGCCACCTTCCAAGAAAAAGAAAAACAATTCGTGTATAATTACTGGACTTGTCAAACTCCAATAAGCAAAGAAATGCCTTGTCTGATCTATAGGACAAGCATGTATGTGCTGAAGTAGAATTATCATTATAATTTTAAAAGAAAACTAGAATAGAGGAAAATACCACTTCCTATGAAAGTTTGGAAAAATAAAAAATTAAAAAACCCTGCTCTGTTTTCACTCTCTTTGAGCATTATTTTCAAGTAGAGAAAGGCATCACCAAAACACCTTCGGCTTTTGAAAAGCCATGCTGGGCCAAAGACAAAACCAGTCACTTTTAGGGTCCACCTTTTTTCCTCACCCCAAATTGTACCAGAGATGTACAATCAGGGAACAACATAGCAGCAGGAAAGAGGGTTTCCAAACCAGTCACCCCTTGTGACAATAAATGTTTCCCTTGTTTCCTCGGGGAACCTCAGAATGGAAAGCTTCTGCAAATGGAGCAATTTTAACTCCAAAGGACCAGTGTCTCCTAATTTAAGACAGGAAGAACTCAGTATGAAATTCTGCCTAAATGAAGCCCTACAATCTTCAGGGACAAATTTGCAGAACCAGACACTGAATTTGCACTTCTATCTCCTTGCTTAGCAACATGCCCTGCAAGCAGCACACACAGTCACATGCCAAGAAGAGGCTTGGATGATGAAAGGTCTGCTTTTCTCAATTTTTCCAATGTACTCAAGTCCTGAAGGTTTACCGTAAAAATCATTAGTGTCAAAGAAAATCATTAATAATGTACACCCAGGGTTGATTCTAGACCATTTTAAAGTCAGCTATTTTCATTCCTAGCATACTAGCTCTCTCCTTTCAAAGACTTTTTCAGCACAGCCCTCCCTACTTAGACTCACTCTTTGTCTCTTCCTCTGCCCACTCCTATCCTCACCATCATCCAAACCCACCAGTTCCTACTTCATATAAATCCAAGCCACTTTGCTACTCCTTCCAGGGATTTTTGAGTTAAATGTCATCTCCAAAAATGTAGTAAATGGCTGTGGCCCCCACTGATGAAAAGATAGACATAAACGAAACAAGCAAGCGTTATTAAAATTACCTTTTGGCTACCACCTTATAAAAACAAAGACTTCAAAATATTCTGTTTTTATTCTCAGAAGACTCTATAATGGAGCAACTACTTTTCATAATTTTTCTTAACTTCGACGTTTCTTTCTGTATCTTCATATAGATTTGCAAATATTCAAAATGTTATTTTTTAAAACCCTGGACCTACCAGAACCTAAGTTCACCTCAATCTTACTCTAGGCTGCCTTTGGCAAATAGTACATGCCCAACAGGAATGCTGATTAAATTGTATTTGAGCTGGAGTGTGCAACCCAAGTTCTGATTGCTAGATAGCATTCTGGCAATTCCATCTGTCTAGAAACTTACTGCAAAGCCAGGGACAGTGACTGGTACAATAAGATAAGGCAATTCAGTTTGAAAAATAGTTTAGCCTCTGCTCTGTGCCCAACACTTTACATGCAAAAAATTAGAAAAGTCCCTAGCAAAAGTTATCAAATACCTGTTACTATTGCACATAAAGGTATGCCATTATTCAGAGCATACTCAGGTTTTATTTGCTTTTCATTTTTCCCTGAACTTTGATTTTAGGTTTGGGGTACATGCATAGGTTACATGGGTAAATTGCATGTCACTGGGGTTTGGTGTACAAATGATTTCATCACTCAGGTTATGAGCAAAGTAATAGTAACCTGTTCAAATGGTCTATGTGTTTATTTTTTTTTTTTTTTCTGTACCAGTGCCATGCTGTTTTGGTTACTGTAACCTACTAGTATAATTTGAAGTTAGGTAGTGTAATGTCTCAAGTTTTTTTCTTTGTGCTTAGGATGGCTTTGGCTATTCAGGTGTTTTCTTCTTCTTTTCTCCAATTCATGGAATTGTGTTCTTGACTCAGCTCTCAGCTTCGACATTATTACATTAGTATTATAGTCCAAGTATTACATTAATATTATAGAAATGCTACTGATTTTTTGTACATTGATTTTGTACCCTGCAACTTTGCCAGAGTCATTTGTCAGATCTAGGAGCCTTTGGACAGAGACTGTGGGGTTTTCTAGGTATGGAAGCATATCATCTCTGAAGAAAGATAGTTTGACTTTCTGTATTCCTATTTAAATAGCTTTTCTTTCTCTTGCCTATTACTCTGGCTAGGACTTCCAGTACTGTGTTGAATAGGAGTGATGACAATGGACATCCTTGTGTTGTTCCAGTTCTCAGAGGGAAGCTTCCAGTTTTTGCCTGTTCAGTCTGACATTGCCTATAGGTTTGCGATAGATGGCACTCATGATTTTGAGGTATGTTCTTGTGATGCCCAGTTTATTCAGGGTTTTTACCATAAAGAGATGTTAAATTTTATCAAGACTTTAATGCTTCCATTGAGATTATCATGTGGTTTTTGTTTTTATTTCTGTTTATGTGATGTGTTATATCTGTTGATTTGGATATACTGAAACAACCTTGCATCCCAGGAATAAAGCCTTCTTGGCATGGGGGATTAGGTTTTGTTGTGTTCCTAGATTCAGTTTTTGATATTTTATTGAGGATTTTTTGTGTCTATGTTCTTCAGGGATACTGACCTGAAGTTTTCTTTTCCCATTGTGTCTCTGACAAGTTTGGGCATCAGAATGATGCTGGCCTCATAGGGTGATTTAGGAAGGAGTACCTTCTCAATTTTTTGTAATAATTTCTGTAGATTTGGTATGGGCTCTTATTCATACATCTCATAAAAATTGGCTTCAATCTGTCCGGTCTAGGGCTTCTTCCATTGGTACGTTTATTACTGATTCAATTTTAGAACTCATTATTGGTCTGTTCATGATTTCAGTTTCTTCCTGGTTCAATCTTAAGAGGTTGTGTGTTTCCACAAATATATCAATTTATTCCAGGTTTTCTAGTTCATGTGCCTTGAGATATTCATAATAGTCTGAGGATTTTATGTATTTATGTGGGATAAGTTGTAACCTCACCTTTGTCAATTCTGAGTGTGTTCATTTGGATCTTCTCTCTTTCTTTATTAATCTAGCTGACCATCTATCAATAATGCTTTTTCTTTGAAAGGACCCACTGTTGGTTTCATTAATTTTTATATAGATTTTCACATCTCAACTTCAGTCAGTTGACCTCTGATTCGGGTATTTCTTCTGCTAGCTTTAGGGTTGGTTTTCTCTCATTTTTCTTGTTCCCCTAGGTGCAATTTGTGAGGTTGCTGATTTTAAATCATTCCAATGTCGTGATGTAGGCAATTAGTACTATAAATTTTTCTCTTAACACTCCTTTAGCTGTGTCCCAGAGATTCTGTTATCTTTTTATTTTGTTATTTTCAATGAACGTATTATTTCTGCCTTAATTTTATTCTTTACCCAAAAGTCATTCAGGAGCAGGTTGCTTAATTTCCATGTAATTGCACAGTATTGAGAAATCTTCTTGGTATTGATTTCTTAATATTCTTGGTATTTTTACTGTACTGTGTTCTAAGAATGTGGCCATTTCACTTTTTAAATTTTTTTGAAAATTGCTTTATGGCTGATTGTGTAGTCAATCTTAGAGTATGTGCCAGGTAAGAAAAATGTATATTCTGTTGTTGGGTGGATTATTCTGTAGATGTATGCTAGGTCCATTTTGTCAAGTGCCAACTTCAGATAGGTCCCAGAAGTCTTTGTTAGTTTTCTGCCTTACTGATGTGTCTAACCCCGTCAGTAAGGTGTTGAAGTCTCCCACAATTATTGTGTTGTTACCTAAGTCTCTTTGTAGTTCTCGAAGAGTTTATGTGCCCCCATGTTGGTTGCCTAAGTATTTAGGATACTTTTCTTATTAAACTGAACCCTTTATCATTATGTAGTGCCCTTCTTTGTTCTTTTCGATTATCATTGGTTTAAAATTGGTTTGTCTGAAATAAGCAGAACACCTTCTCTTTCTTGTTCTCTGTTTGCTTGATAAATATTTCTCCACATCTTTATTTTGAACCTATAACTATCACCGCATGTAAGATGGGTCTCTTGAAAATGGCTTAAGGTTGGGTCTCAACTTTCCACTCTGTCTTTGAAGTGGAAAGTGTATCCCATTTACATTCAAAGTCAATGTTGATACATGAGGATTTGATCCCATCATTGTATTGTTAGCTGGTTGTTATGCAGACTTGATTGTATAGCAACTTTATAGTGTCAGTTGACTATGTCCTTAAGTGTGTTTTTGTGGTGGCTAGTATTGGTCTTTTGTTTCCATGTTTAGCAACCCTTTAGAACCTCTTCTAATGCATGTGTGCTAGAAACAAATTCCCTTAGCATTTGCTTGTCTGAAAAGAATTGTGTTTTTCCTTCACTTACACAGTTTGGCTGGATATGAAATTATTGGTTGAAATTTCTTTTGCTTAATGACGCTGTGTATAGGCCCCCAATCTTTTCTGGCTTGCAAGGTTTCTAATGCAATGTCTACTGTTAGCCTGATGGGGTTCCCTTTGTAGGTGGCCTGCCACTTCTCTCTAGCTGCTTTTATTTTTTCCTTATACAATGACCTTGCAGAATCTGATGACTATGTGTCTTGAGGATGACTGTCCTATACAGTATCTCACAGGTGTTCTTTGAATTTTCATGTTGACCTATCTAACAATGGAGGTCAATTGAAAATTTCATAGTTAAATTTTCAGGGACAATATTCTCAAATATATTTTCCAATTTGCTTGCTCTGTCTCCATATCCTTCAGTCATGCCAGTGAGTCATAGGTTTGGTCTCTTTACACAATTTCTTATTTCTCAGTTCATTTTAAAAATTTTTGTTCTTTTTGTCTGCTTGTTTTTGTTCGAAGCAGTCTTCAAGCTCTAAGATTCTTTTCTCAGCTTAATCTATTCTGTTATTAATGCTTCCAGTTGCATTCTTAAGTTCCTGTAGTATGTTTTTATGTCTAGATGTTCCGTTTGGTTATTTCTTAAAATGCACACGTTATCTTTCAACTATTGGATCATTTTACTGCTTTCCTTGGACTGAATTTCAACCTTCTCCTGTATCTCATTGAGCTTGTCATCCAAATTCTGAATTCTCTATCTCTCATTTTAGCCATTTCAATCTGGTTAAGAACCATTTCTGGGGATATAGTGTGGTCATTTGGAAGCATGAAGACACTCTACTTTTAGAGTTGCCAGCATTCTTGTGCTGGTTCTTGCTATCTGTGTGGGCTGAGTTACTTTAATCTTTGAAGTTGCTGTCCTTTGGATGGGGCTTTTTGCTTTTATATTCTTTGATGTCTTAAGGATTTGATTGTCATATAAGCTGAGTATAGTCAACTGGCTTCATTTATGGATGCTTTCAGGGAACCAGGGCTCTGACCAGCACTCCTGGGCTGCCTTCTCTACCCCTGAAATGCTAGGACCAGGCCCACAGCTTTGTTCTCTGGCCCCTTAGGGTCAAGCTCCTGCTGTGCTACAGGGGCCAAGGTCTTCCCAGTCCACTGGAAACAGCACTCTGACAGAGGCTGCTGGCAAATGCTACGCAGATGGGCAGTGGAGGAGTCATGGGAGACTGTGCTGCAACAGGGGGCTACAGTCAAGTACTCACCAGCAGGGCTGAGGGGAACCCCACATGCATGCATGACAGCTTGGTGGCAGTGAGTCCACGCATGTGTGCTTGCCAGGGGGACAGTGGTGGGTCCATGCGCATGTGCACATCGGTGAGGCAGCAGTCCTTCACGTGTATGTGCATCATAAAGGCCACGAAGGGATACAGGGTTGCAAGTGCATACTGGCAGGGGAAAACTGCGGGTGGGTATGCACCCAGCAGAGGTCCATTTGCAAAAAGTACTCCAATGGGAAGGTGCGTGCTGCTGGTCAAAGAGCCATGACAGTGGTCACTAGTAAGAATTTCAGCAAGTGGATGTAGCCAGAGACCCTGAGAGAGGCTGGCCGATGGGGGGGCATTTGTAACAGACTGGCCCCATCCCATGGGCAGGATAACCCTGCTCTTTCCATGTCCAGCTGCTAACAAAGACTAAAGCCACAAAGTGTCATATGGCAAGACTTGGAAGAATGAACACTCATGGCTGTGCTCCACTACAGCTGTTCCCACATCAAACACTATGGGCTCTGCACAGAATGGAGTTCTCTGCCCACTCTCCAGGCAGTTCTCGCTGCCAATTCAAATGTTTATGGGGGCTGTGGAGTGTCCCACAGCTAGGATCCCAGAGGTCTGTGACAAAAGTAGAATGCGTCATGTCTTTTTATTCCCTTCTTCCCTTGGAGCTGCTTGGCAACAGGAATGAGTCCTGGTGCTCAGCAACCACACGCAGGGTTTCCAGCTTCCTCCCCTTTCAGCCCCTGAACTTACATCTTCCCTGTGTTCACTCTCAATGCCTTCTTTCCAAAGATCTCTTCAGAGCGCGCCAGTCTTCCTGATGGTCTAGTATCTCTTGGTGGAAGAAGTTCTTCCTGGCTGTCTATTCAGCCATCTTCCATAATCAGATTTTAGATTCACTTTTACTATCTCTCAACCTCAGCACCGTGCTCTCATAGGAGGCAAATTCAGCATCAGCTTTAGTTCCTATTAACTAAGGAGAATCTTCAAGAAAATGTGAATTGTAATGATGTGATTTAATTCTCCCTGACTCTCACACTGGGGTGGAGGAGAAGGGTTAGTCACCATAGCCCAGAACCTTTCATAAGTTGCCACGGACTGCTGCAGTAGGACCCCTCATCATATATACATCCTACTGAGTGAGGGAAAAAATAAAAGCAGTTTTTCTCCTGAAATTTGAGAAACAAAAAGGTGACATTTACTTGAAATCCAATGCACTGTCACTTTCCAGAATGAATGATTTGATGATTTAACTCTTATGACTGGTAGGAACAGTAACGGGAATTCAGGGCTCCCCATGGCAGAGTGTACACACCAGCATTTCATTCCTACACAGTACCAAAGTGAAAAGGCGGCTTTAAATCTGGCTTTAAAAGCTCCTAGGTATAATCCAGATTAAAAACAGAAACTCAAACAAATACTAGTGCAGCAATGTTCATAGCAGTATTATTCACAAGTCAAAAGGTAAAAATAGCCCTAATATCCATCAACAAATTCATGAACAAAATGTGACATATTCATACAATGGAATATTATTCATCCATAAAAATAAGGTTCTAACACATGCTACCATATGGATGAGCCTTAAAAACATTATGCTATGTAAAATAAGTGAGATGCAAAGGAAAAATATAATATGATTCCACTTATGTGTGGTGTCTAGAATAGGGAAGGTTACAGAGACAGAAAGTAGAATGGAGGTTACTCCAGATTGGAGGGAGGATGGAACTGGTAATTAATGTTTAACGGGCATGGTTTCAGTTTGGAAAAGGCTCCTCAACTGGATAGTGGTGATGGTTGTGTAAGACTGTAGATGTATTTCATGCCATGGAATTGTGCATTAAAAATGGCTGAAGAGGCAAACTTCATGTTATGTATACTTGTGCCTAATAAATGTTTTCTAAAACAGTGCTTAATGGCTTCAGAGATATCACTCACAGGTGTTTAACTGATCCAAAATGAAGTTGAGGCAGTTGAGTGGCATTAAAGATTTGTTGATGCTAGACGTTTTTTTTTTTTTTTTTGCGTAGTGTCCATTTTGCATTATATATCATATTTAACACTCTTTCTTTCTGCTGCTTAGTTTAGACTTTAATCATTTCTTACCTCATCTATGCAAAAATTTCTAATAGGTTTCCCTAATCCCACTTTTTATTCTATTTTGCACAAAACCACAAGTATGATATTCTTATACCTTAACTTTAATCTCTATCTTAATCACCTTCCATGGTCCCTATTACCTAAATGACAAGTACCTTAGAATAGCAAACAATTCTCCCCACACACTTAGTCTATCACCTAACTATTAACACCAGCTTCCTACTTGTCACAACAATGTTCCTGCCATTCTGGACCACTTGTTGCCCTGCCTTCTCCATTTGTGCCATTTCTACTACGTGAAAATATCTCCCTGGCCTCCATAGGATGCTCCTTATGATGGCATCAGAGTAAGCCTGAAACAACATCTCCATAAGGAGGATGTTCCTGCCACTTGGCCCTGAGAAATTTGTTACTGACCAAAGGCCCTCTTCAAAATGTGGGAAGAGCATTACCACGATATGGGCCATGACTTACCATTTTTACATTTCATTTTAGTCCAGCTCCTCAGTTACTTGTTATCATCTTTGTTCTGACATAACATTATCATTCAGGTTTTGTCATATGTTTCACTCCCTTGGGAGTTAGCCTACTGTCTCCTTAGCTAGCTGTATTTTTGTTTCAATGTGTTAGGGACTGATTTTCATTTCACTTTCTGAGGGCCGCTGTACTCATACATATAAGCTAGCTCACCGTCACTTATCCATGCAGCATTGTAGCCCATTCAATCTTTAGCAAATTCTTTTATATGGATTCTCCTAGATTATTAGCCTTATGGCAAACTTCCAGGTTATTCATTTCTCCATTCTAATATCTCTGAGAATAGCTAAAACATATCATTTTCCCTCGATAAGATATTAAGAAATTTGTTATTAGAAAAACATACCTATCTATATCTATGTATGTGTATATATGGTCATATATAGAGAAAATTTATTGATGACATTGAGAATAGATTCTTTAACATCTACACTTCATTGTAACCAACACCAATTTGTTTACTCATTCAGTGAACATTTTGTTACATAGCTGTTAATACACTGTTCTAGATTTGGTGCAACAGAAATAATTATAACAAGGTTCCTGCTCTCAATGAACCCATGATAGAAGAGGTAGAGATATAAAGACAGACATGCAATTCAGTGTTTTAAGTGCAATGACAGAGTTTTCCACAAAATATTGGCTGGGGTGAAGATAAGTAAACAAACCAAGTCTGAGAATTTATGGAAGTTCTCTGAGAGACCTTAATCCATAACCGAATCTCCAAGAATAGTAATATAACAAAGAATCATAGTCAAGCCTAATATTATGAAAAACTCCAATGATTAGGGTAGAAACATATCCTACCTTAGTCTCTTCCCAGGGACTTTACAGAATAGGTTTTCATGGAGGGCTCCATGTTTTCTCTGTTTTCAACTAATTGACTTTTTGGGCTTTAAAGACATGTATTTAAATTCAGTTTCCTATCACGAATAGTGAGGATAGAAAATCAAGAATGCACATTTCCAGTATGTGCCAAGTATTAATCCAAGCAAATATTAATCTAAAATCTAAATAATTTAGGTCTTGGAGGCACTATAAAATTTAACCATGGTCTATTTGGAAGGGACAAGGCAGTGCCCTGGAAAAAATAGTAACAAAAATTCCTCCTAATGCTCATTTTTGCTAAATGGGTTTCCATAATCAGAAGGGGTAGCCATTAGGGTAAAATGAGGAAGCATTTTGATGAAACTTTTGTGACTATTTCTTGGTTTATGTTATGCCTAAATTTAAATTTCTCTGACATCTAGGGTATGCATGTGGCTACTATAATCTTCTCATATAATCTACTTTAAAATCCCCTGTGACTTATTTTCTATTCTTTTAAATTACCCCAATATAGCTTTTGTCCCACCCAAATCTCATGTTGAATCCTCACGTGTTGTGGGAGGGACCAGGTGGTAGGTAATTGAATGGGGGCAGGTCGTTCCTATGCTGTTCTCATTAGAGTGAATAAGCCTCATGAGAGCCGACAGTTCTGTAATAGGGAGTTTTCCCTGCACGAACTCTCTCTTCTCTTGTCTGCTGCCATATGAAATGTCCCTCTAACCTTCCACCATGATTGTGAGGTTTCCCCAGCCACATGGAACTGTGAATCCATTAAATCTCTTTCTTTTGTAAATTGCCCAGTCTCAGGTATGTCTTGATCAGCAGTGTGAAAATTAATACAGTAAATTAGTACCAGGAGTGGGGCACTGCTGAAAAGATACTCAAAAATGTGGAATTGACTTTAGAAATGGGTAACAAGCAGAGGTTGGAACAGTGTGGAGGGCTCAGAAGAATACAGGAAAACCTGGGGAAGTTTGGTACTTCCTAGAGACTTGTTGAATGGCTTTGCCCAAAATGCAGATAGCAATATGGCAATGAAATCCAGGCTGAGGTGGTCTCAGATGCAAAGAGGAACATGTTGGGAACTAGAGCAAAGGTGACTCTTGTTATATTTTAGCAAAGAGACTGGTGGCATTTCGCCACTGTCCTCAAGATTTCTGGAACTTTGAACCTGAGAGAGATGATTCAGAGTATCTGGAGGAAATAATTTCTAAGCAGCAAGGCATTCAAAAGGTGACGTGGATACTGTAAAAGGAATTCTGTTTTAAAAGGGAAACAGAGCATAAAAGGTCAGAAAATTTGCAGCCCATCAATGTAGTAGAAAAGAATATCCCATTTTCTGACTAGAAATTCAAATCAGCTGCAGAAATTTGCATAAGTAACGAAGAGCCAAATATTAGTCACCAAGACGATGTGGAACATGTCTCCAGAGCATGTCAGAGACATTTGTGGCAGCCCCTCCCATTACAGGCCCAGAGGTTTAGGAGGAAAGAATTGTTTTGTGGGACAGGTCCAAGGGTCACTCTGCTTTGTGTAGTCTAGGGACTTGGTGCCCTGCATCCCAGCTGCACCAGCCATGACTAAAATGGGCCAGAACATGAGATTTGTGTCTCAAAAGTTTAGTCTCTTACCTACTTAGACAATGGAGTTGAGGGAGGAGAAAAACTGAATATTCAGAAACCATTTAGAAAAGCATTCTAGGAGTTCAAGCTAACTAGAACAGGGATATAGAAACAAAGAGATGAAGGTATATTTGGAAAATGCTTAGAGGTTGATTCGATATTGTTGCTGATGGAGAAGAAAGTCTCAATAATTGCTCTGAACTACTCAGGAGAACTAGGTGGATAGCAATATCACCAGTTGTAATAAAGACTGGAAAGGAACTGCCTTATAGAGGGAGTAGAGTTCTATTTTAACTATGCAGAATTTGAAGGGCATAAGCTGTCTTTACGTTTTGTAGCATTTTTTTGTGCTTTATATTACACCCAACTGTGAATGACATAAAAGAATTCTTCCATGGTTGAATGAATTCACACAGTAGTATGGAAAACAGAAGCAGGAGTACTCAGCATTGTGAGACATATACACAAAGAATAAAAATAGCTTCTGCTCTTGAGTATTTGGAAAAATTGTACCAACATACACGAAAAACTTTGTGGAAAATGTTAACACTGTGTGATTCTAGCCATACAACTCTTCAAAGAGCTGAAAGAGTTGTGTGCCCTGGAATTGGCAGGAAAAGTTTAGTAAGCAAGGCAAAATTCAGTTCGGCCCTTTGAGAAGGGGTTGGCATTAAATAAGTTGGGGGGAATATAAATTCAGTACCTGGATTGGCATTGCCAAATTGCAAGAAAATGAGTCCTGAGGTGGAAGGGACAGGGAAGAAATTGGCAGTGACAACTAAAAAGAAAACTCTTCTCTTTGTTGGAGAGGTAAGAAAAGATGACAGGCTCTGTGAATATATTTCAAGCTTGCATTCCTTTCTGTTGAACACGGCATAGTGAAATTCGTTGTACCGACTGCTCACTAGTTTGAAATCCCAGTTTCTCCTCAGGGTGTCATGGTAGAGATAGTGCATCAGACTTGGCAGGGCCCTCCTGACTCTCCCAGTCAAGCATGCCGATCCTGGCAGTGAATCAGGGAGGCAGTCTAGGGGAAAGGCACAGGAACAGATTTGTTTTTCAGTAACATTTATTTCCTCTTAGTTCATAAATATTGATACAACTGATAAAACACAAAAAGCAAAGACAGAAAAGTTTCCCTTCTCTCCAAAGAGAAGAGATTGGATGGAATACAGCTAGGCAAAAAGTTGGGAGTATTTAAAGTGAAAACACTTGCAATACAGCTAACTCTTGTTTCCTACAGATAGACAAGGAAATACATCTGAAATAGCACTAATAAGTGTAGCTGTGCATGAATAAGGAAATCACTAAAAATTCATGTTCTACCATTTCTTAAAGGATTAAAAGAGGCTCAATTGAACAAAACAGGATAGAAAACCAAGAAAGGTAATAATATGAGTTGGAGGAAGCAATAGCTTTAACCAGGAGTTCAGTTAAGGACAGCTGCAGAATAACAATCACACAGGAGGCCTGAGATGAAGAGTCCTGATTGAAGCAGTAGGTGAGGGCTCAGAGGAAAAAGCAGCTCGGGTTCCGAAGAGTATCAAGCATATCATTGAGAAGCAGAATGATCTTTCAAGATATACTAAAACACTATTTTGTGGTCACATGATAGAAAATTCCAAACATAGAAATGTGAGAAAAACAAAAGCACAACAAGAAAATAATTTTCCATTAAAGAATTACATTTGGAAGTTATTTTTTACTACAAAATCTTGAAATACACACAGAGGTGGAGAGAATAGCCTAATAAACTATATATCCTTCAGTAAGTTTCAGCAGTGGTCAAGAATATGCCATATTTCCTTTATCCTTTTTTCTTGCTTTCTTTGCTCAAGTATTTAAAAACAAATTGCAGACAACTAATAATTTTTACGTTTACTTTTGTCAGTGTCAATCTCTAAAAAAAAGATGGACATTTACTTTTCTAATCATGCTATTATAAGACCTAACAAAATTAATAATTTATTGGTATAATCTAAAATTCAATTCATGATCAAGTTTCTCCAGATGGCTCAAAAATGTGTTTTCGCAGTTGACTTGTACAAATTAATTCAAACTTCTTACATTGAAAAAAAAAAATCTGTTCTTTCCAAAGTGCTTTTAAGAATAAAACTCAATTTTGTAATATAGAAAAGTCTTCATTGTGCTACTTATGGTGCCTACATATATTTGTTCTATTTCAAATGTTCACCTATAAAATTAATTTTAATAGTTGGTAGAATTTCAACTAATCCAAAAATATTCTTCACAGGTTTTTAGTTTTCCATGCTTATTGTATCCAAATTACTGTCATTCATTAACGGTGCTAACAGTGCTTGGCATATAGTAGCTGAACTCGACAAATATTGATGGAACAATTCTCCGAAGATTTATTTTCTTTGCAGCTAAACATACGATCTAACATAACTGATTTCTATGGAATTACTATTTTTCCCCAGACTCTCAAATACCGGAGACCTCCTTGACATTGTGCGTGAAAGACAAAGAAATGAGAGAAATGTTCTTAGTACTTAATACATGCATACATTCACCTCCAAAGCTGAGCTGTATTTATAACTGTTTACAGAGTTCTCTTCTGACTATCCTGCTTTAGAACTACAAGAAATGAACACAATTAGAATGCATCTAATTCTAGACAGAGTGGACACAATTGAGAACTTTCAGGAATTAAATATATCAACTCATTTTTTCCATTTATTGACCATTCAAAATTTATTTTCTAAAAAGTTCTAAAAGAACTCCAAATTAAAAACAAAACACAGCAGTAACAAAATAAGCCTAAGTTCTAATTCAATAACATCCTTAATCAAGGCAAACTTAAATAAGGGAGCATCTTCTGCTTTATTATAATATGAACCTTATTCAGGAATCCTTGAATCTATCAATTGAAACCAAAATTCAAACATTATAAAAGAGAGAGTACTTTTCTAGAAGTGTCTCATCATGATCCTTGTCTTAAAAAACTTTCGTTGGCTCTCTATTATTCGCAGCCATTTGAAAACTTTTTAAACTTCACAATTCTTTCAGAGAAAACTGCTTGCAAAAAAATAAAAATAAAAAGCAGTATGGAAAACAGATTACATAATGGAGTTTCTCAGGTAAAAAGTGTGGGGGAACAGGGTGAGGACCCCTGAGGAACTAGAGAACCCTGCTGTCCACAGCCAACTGGGAGCCAGCAAAAACTTGGTTCTGAGCACTGGCCTTCACTAACTAGACTGGTTAAGTGACCTTCCAGCATAATTTTCATCTGTAAAGTAGAAAATATCCTCTACCTTGTGGAGCTGTTTTGACAATTAAATAGATAATTATTTGAAGTACTAAGTACAAAGCCTAAGATTCAGTAAGAGATCACCAATGGCTTTGTGGCAAAAAAAAAAAAAAAAAAAGTGAGCACTCTGCCTCTTCCCCTCAGATTTTCACTGACCACTTTAGTACACTTCACACACACACACACACACACACACACACACACACACACCCCCGAGCAATCACTTGCAGAAGCACCCAGGTGAGAAAGCTGAAGGGCCTGGAAATTTACATCACCAACCCACTCCATGCCTCAAGGCCCTGGCCCTTAATCACTGACAGGTGCAGGAATATTTAAGGCTTTTCTTTCACTCTAGCATCCCCCTGCAAAATCAAGGTGAAGCCACCTCTGAAACTTTGCCTAAAAAGCAAGCTTCCTTCCTTGGCCTCTGGCCCTTTCCCCTCCTGCTGTCCCACACCCTTACAGGTCTTTAACGGTGTGCTTCCTTAATGAAGTATTTACACATAAAGGGTCTTCTCAGAGTTAACCTCTAGAAAACACAATGTAAGTGGGGAGTGGTCGATGGTTATTTTGTACAAGCATGGCGTAGGAGGTACCAAATAATAATCCTAGTCTCATTTTCAGGCACTTGGACCCATAATATCCTCTTCTGGGCCTCTCTAATTCAGCTGCAGAGAAGCTGTGGAGCCGCAATACCCCATGAATGTGCATGCCTACTTCTTTCTGTTTGGAACGGCTTTTCCTATGAAAACTATTATCCTTAGAACCCAATTCAAACATCCCCCTCTCTATGAAATGCCCATCATCACAGTAGAAATCATTGTTATTTCTCTTAAATTTTATCCACATACCTTCTACAAAGCATATCATATTGTTTTGGTGAATTCGTCTGGGAATTCTTTGAGAAAATTGAGTCCTACCTTTGGATTTCATTCAGTTGCTCTCTAGCCATCCTCTCGTCTGCCCTCACTCGTATCACACACACGTCAAAAATTTTTTACTTAAACCCTTGGGACCAGATAGCTTTGGAATTCAGAACTTTCCAATACTTAGAATGGTATTACAAGCCATGTACTACATCTTAAGGAACATTCCCAGAAGGTTCTCTGGTGGCACTCCAAAAAAATAAATACATCACAATTTCTTCAGTGAGAGAAATGTATTCGTACTACATGGGATAAACAAATATATATATATATAGCCTCATATCCATTCAGGTCAGGACTTGCCAGTAAATGATCTCAGGGCTTTTAGAGCTCTTTGGATTTCAGATTTATGGATAAGAGGTTGTAAACCTTAAATAGAAGTTTGAAGTTCAGTATGTGTTTATTGAACTGGGTTCAAGAAAGCATCCTCTCATTGCTGTTTTCACTGAATCTCTTTTCTGTTTAAAAAAAATTAAGAGCAACATTTTTAAGCTCTTGGATTCAGCTGGATTTTTTTTTTCCCCAGAAAGAAATATGAACTGCCAAAATCACCAGATTTCCTCAGTTTCTGGAGAAACAAATGGTGCTGCTTTGCTGCTACTCTGAGTGTCAGACCTATGAAGCAATGTCTTCAACATCAATATCTAAAAAGTGAAGAGCCTGGAATACTACTAATTTGACTACTAAATCCGTGTGGCAAATCATTTAAACGAGCCTTTCTTTTAGTTTACACTTGGCTGATAACAGTCTCAAACACATGAAAACTAAATCCTCCAAAAAGGTGGAATTACAAGATGCTGGAAGCATCTTAGAGGGTATCTAATTCAATCCCTTCACTTTATATATGATGAAACCAAGGCTCAGAGAAGTTAATTTTCTTTCCCAAGTTCCACAGTAAGTTAGTAGCAAAGCTGAAACTAGAATCAAGGTTTCAGGAGATGAGTCCTCTTTCGTCCACACTATATTGCCTCAGTAGAGTAGGGGTTCTTCCATCCCTGACCCTTAAGTCCAGCTGTTCCAAAGGCACAGATATCCTATCCCCCAAATAACTGCACTGCATGGATGGCATGTGTCTTGAATTCTGCATACCAAGACTGTCATTCATAAACAGTGATACAGTAGCTTCCCCTTTACTAAGCCTGCATAATGAGCCTAATAAAGGGAAGATAGAAATGGAACATAGTGTTACCGTAAGTGATTATGGATCTAACAGCATACATTAAATGTTTAATACAATTCTCTTTGAAATGTGCTTTGATTTTTAAAAATGCATACTCACATTGAAAAAAAGCCAAATTAGGCTCATTCACCAAATTCTTAATATGAAAGTTCCTTGTGGACGCTTCACTGAAATATTGTCACTCATTTAAATGATACATACTTTTAATTTGCTGGCTCTGTATTACGCAAATAGAAATTTTGAGTTAAATTCTAATCATAGAATTTGAACATGAAAGTATCAGTCCAAGGAAATAGTTTTCATATGTACATCATAAAACAACAGCATGATTTTAAATATTATCTTATATAATGAATAATGTTTTCTCAAGCACCAAGTAGCTTGTTTCCTATTATGTCATAGTATCCAGACAGCATTTTCTCCTCCACTGACCACCCTCCTCTTTACTTTAGGAAAGAGGAAGACAAGAGACAAAGGGCAAAGAACAGTCAAGAGTTCAATTTCCCACCAACCGTGAAGACTCAGGAGGTGGAAAATAAAGAAATGTAAAGTTCGTAACATCAGTGCCCCTCCACATCAGACCATCTGAGGTAAAAACAAAAGAATCTGAAGTATTTTTTTTGCAGATGATTCCAAAAAATAAAGTACCAATTACCTTCAGTGGAAATGTGTAAACCTCTCTAACATGTCAAAGCTACCGCTGGTTTGGACTAAAATAAACAAGTGATCACCATAAAGGACTCTGTTAACATGTCCTGTAATCAAAAATGTTCAGATGAAAGATTTAGTCTCTCTCATAATTAACAAAGAAGAGTGGTATATGAATGAAGTAAATTCAATTCTGCAAAAATGTATTGCAAGAACCCAAGAGTTGAGGTCCAGCCCCACTGAGTCTCCTCTGGGCTGGAGGTAATTGTAACATTGATTCTTTCAGATACCATGCCAAGTCTCATTTGAGTTTCAGAGAGTGGTATAGATGCATGTTTCATTTCACTAATGATCAGATTTCCCAACCAGTGTAATTAGACCAACAAGGTCACTGAGAATTCTTAATTAATGAGAAACTCAAAGTCAATTGCACACTCTATCTATGCCTAATTTTTCATTCACCTATTGCTGTTAATTTAAAGGCAGCAAAATCTCTTTGAAAGCTTTGTTCAAAAGACTTGTTTATTTAAATTTGTCTTTAAAATGGTTGGTTTCACACAACTCATGGCTGCAAACTCACTCCTCCCCACCTCACACTTCTAGTACTTCTGTAACCAGGTTATTTGAAATGCTTTATACTATTGATAACAAGAATAACAAGCATAAAGTGAAAAGCACCAAGCTGAAATTTCAGGTGGGCAATAGACAACATGAAGGAAAGAGCTAAGTAAAAACAAATGCAGAGATTTTGTTTTGTTCTGGTTTTTCCTTTGCTGTCTCTTCAGTACCTAGGACAGTGCCCAGCACACACTAGGCACTTGGTACTTATTTGAATGAATAGCTGTCTTGTTCTTTATCACTCACGTGTGTCACATTATCCCAGGTAATGTTCTTAAAAGTACATTAGCCCTCTTTGCCAGACATACCCAGAGAGACATCAACACTGCAGGACTGCTCCACAGAGGACCCATCAGGAGACCATCTCTAGCATCACTACAACATGAAACATCTTCTGACCTGAGACAGACACTGTACTCACTATACTGTGCTGGCTTCCTTGAAAAGTGTCCCCGATTTCAATCCAGATATTACCTAGAAATCATTTTTTTATGTCCATGTGAATAACTGATATTTGACTGTGTAGCAGTCTGGGTCTAATCCGGAGATAGAAACTACAAAGTGGGTTAAACAGTGGAAGATTAATATAAAGAATAAACTATAATAAAAGAGTAGAATAAAATATAAAGAATTCTACATGGTATCGCAGGGCAGATGAAGAGTACCCAACTAAGAACAAATTTCAAAAGGAATCCCCTCCCCAAGGTTAGGGTTTAGACTTCCCTGGGAAAAGGTTTATTTCAGCTCATAGCAGACTGGAAAACGTTTGTTTCCAGCCTGCAGCTAGTCTGCAGTCTTTGAGCAAGCAGGAGGCAAGCCTCCAGAGTAAAGGTATAGACCAAGTTATCCGCAATCAGTAGTGTGGGCATGCAGAAAGGGTCAGACTCCTTCAGGGTGTAGAGGGAATCTGGGAGCCAGTGGGATTGGGAGGCCTTTGGGCACTGGTGCAAGCAGGAAGCCTTTCAGGCACCACTTCCTAACTCAAAAGGGGCATAGAAAGATTATTATCAGGCCAAGGCTTCAAGGTAGCTGAGGACTCTGGCCCCACGGCTGGAACAGACCTCTCTACCAGATGTTCACACTCAGACACTGCTGAATGCCATTCCACCCCACCTCCCTTTGCCATAGCAGAAAACAGCAGGAGAGCCTCTTCCTCCTGCAGTATCTCCCCGTCATCCTCTGCTGAGAAAGCTTAGTGTTATACTTACCTATGAAGGACAGATGCCTAAAGGAGTTCCCTCTGTTATCACAGGATATACCTTAAAGTGTAACTTTGGAGCTAAGAGGTAATAGGTTAAAAAAGGTACTCTTTTTTTTTTTTTTTTAATTATTTTACTTTAGGTGCATACTATATCTGGCATTTCTCCCCATGTTATCCCTCCCCACCCCACCCTCCCTCCCCACCCCCATTGTCTCTCCCCTACCCCTCCAACTGTCCCCTGTGTGTGATGCTCCTCTCCCTGAGTCCACGTGTTCTCGTTGTTCAACATCCACCTATGAGTGAGAATATACGGCGCTTGGCTTTCTGTTCTTGGGACAGTTTGCTAACAATGATGGTTTTCAGATTCATCCAAGTCCCTACAAAGGACACAAACTCATCATTTTTCATGGCTGGGTAGTATTCCTTGGTGTATATGTACCACATTTTCTTTGTCCAGTCTATCACTGTTGGGCATTTGGGTTGGTTCCAGATCTTTGCTATTGTACACAGGGCTGCAATGAACATACGTGTGCATGTGTCTTTATAGTAGAACCATTTATAGTTATTTGGGTATATACCCAATAGTGGGATTTCTGGGTCAAATGGAATTTCTATTTCTAGATCCTTGAGAAATCGCCACACTGTCTTCCACAATGGTTGAACTAATTTACACTCCCACCAACTGTGTAAGAGTGTTCCTATTTCTCCACATCCTCTCCAGCATGTTATCTCCAAATTTTTTAATGATCGCCATTCTAACTGGTGTGAGATGATATCTCAGTATGGTTTTGATCTGCATTTCTCTAATGACCAGTGATGATGAGCATTTTTTCATGTTTGTTAGCCTCATATATGTCCTCTTTTGAAAAGTGTCTGTTCATATCCTTCGCCCACTTTTGAATGGGGTTGTTTTTTTCTTGTATATCTGTTTTAGTTCTTTGTAGAAAAATGGCATACACTCTTATCTCAAAAAGTAACAATTGTGCACTTTGTGCATGGATCAGCCTATAAGTAGAAAATTTTCCCAATTTGGACACAATGCAACCTCCAGAGAACTGTGTCTCCAGAACATGCGTCTCTCCAGACATTACTCAAAGTTAGTTTTCAAAGTGGGGGCAGGTCTAAACTTAGAGTCAAACCAGATTTGGAAACATTTTTTCCCACCAAATATATCCAGAGAGATTCCAAGAATAACCAATTGTCCTAAATAGAAACAAGACCCTTCCAACAGTATGGTGATTACAGTTATCACAGAGATTAATTCATTTCCATTCACCTGCCTTTTACATCTATGCCCATCCTGAAATTGTTAAGGAGACATTTTTCCCCAAAATTATGTATTTCAGTGACTTGATTTTGTTCTTCACCAATGAAAGTCTCACATATAGCATAGCAAACTACTTGCTACACCCATCACAGTAAGTAAGTCACCCCTCATTGTTCTGACTTTTAGGTTAAAGGATGCTTTGATTGTTAGGCGTGTATCAGGTCCACATGCCTCCAATAACAGTAACACCAACAGTGTGCGGTATAGTCCACTAAGCAATGGCAAACTCTACAGTGAATTTGTGAAAATAATCCAAATATTTTCATTTCCAGATGTTCTGCTCATCTCCAGATTGTCGAAAACACTCTTCAGAAAGTTAGTTTAATCTTTCATGTACTGCCTTTGGTTTTCCTGAAAGTAAAAATTTCTGATAATTGCAAGACTGCTCCAAAAAGTGAAACATGGAAGAGGAAAGTAAAAGGAGTTAATGTTTTTCTTTAACTCAAATATAGAGCTTATGCATCTCTTCATCTCTCCCCAAAAAGAAGTAAATTAGAAATGCTTCAGGTTACTCTGTGGCTCTGAGACTATAAGGACCTAGAAGGCCAGTGTCATAAAACCTATTAAGTATTCTTCCATTACATGACCTTGGGAAAGAACTTGAATAAAACTTATGAAAATATTAGAGTATAAAATGAAGTGCTTATTCCCTAAGAGCAGAAAGCATCTTGAAAGAAAATAATCGGTTAAAAAAGGTAGGCTCCCATCTTGAATTTTCTAAACTAATCCTGATTAGATCATGCTTCCTCAAGTATCCCCATAGCTCATTTCTAAATGTATTTGTTTTAAAACAATTCTCACTTAGATTATCCAGGCACAGGTTGTGAAGGAAGATTTGAATTCCCATTGAAAACAAGTTTTATAAATTGCTTTTTACTTCCCAGGGAGGGTCTAGAAAAACCTGGTGAAAGTTAATGAACTATTTTCTCAGTTTGTAAAATTTTACATTTTCAACTGTTGAATTATGAAACAGTTGTCAGAACCTCTATTTTCTTACAGCCCTAGGACTGTCCTTGTGCAAATACCTGCAAGAAAAAACAATAGAGGGCTAGAGACAAAGAACACATGTTTCAATTAGTTATGCTATATTTACAGCTCAAATTCCAACTATGTAGCCAGAGAAGAATATGCTGTTCAGAGGTCTAAGCTACAGGTGTGTTAATCTCTACCATTAAAACTCCAACCTCTTTTTAACAAACTGACAAAAAGCAACTGCCTTTGTTGATTTTAATATCTATTGTGATTTATGACCAGAACCAGTGAGTGTCCATTTCTTGGGAATCAAATAATGGTTAAAACTGTAAATTTCCATGGAAGGATTGGGCTATATCCAAGTTTATGATTTCAAGAGTTAATTGAATAACACTCTTGTGTTATTACTAAATGTGGTCCGTTTAGTAACCACATACTGTGTATCTACATGTAAGTAGAATAAAATGTTAAATTTGTCTTTTCCTGTTTTCTCAGAGTTTCTACAAAACAATCAGTGAAATACCACTTTTGGAGGACATGCTAAGATACTGGGAACCAGTTTTGAAACTCTTGGCTGTGACTCACTTGGAGTTTCCCAGTTTCCAAGAGCAGAGGAGGGAAAGTCCACTTTCTATGCCTAAAGCTAAGGAACACAGCTTCTGAGAACCACACAAAGAACTGGAGTTTGAGGGCCACGGTCTTGTGACTGTTGCCTGGAAAAGTCGACAGTCAAGAGGATGGCTGCAGCTTCTCCTGAAGAGGAGAGACAGCTAGGGTGGAATGGTAGTGCACTCCCCTTCCATCAACAGCAAGATGCTTGTTTCCCATGGACTAGATATAGGTCCATCAAAAAGCACATTAGAGGAGCAAGGCATCCCCAGAGTGATTCCAACAGAAAGTCTGGCAAGATGAGTTTCTAGAGAGGACTTTCAAGCAATGGAAGCATTACTCACAACAGAGATCTACAAATGGAATTACTCAAAAAACACTCAACAGGACAATGTCAGTATTTGAATATCTGCCCCTATTGAGACCATTTTAGCAGGAAGAGAAATGTCAAATCACCCGAGCTACATCTAGTTTCTTTGGCTTCATTTACCTGTTTCATCCCTTCTTCACACTCCCCAGTCCCAGATGAGCTAGAAGCAGTGAGTGGAGGAAGAAGGAAAGTATCAGAGGAAGTGATGAAAAGGACTATTTATCCCACTGCAGATCTTGGAATCTGAGCTGAGCCAGACCTTAACGAGAGAAAAGGCTGGATTGCATGAAATTGTGAAACTTTGATACTGGATTGGACAACACTTTTCAACTTCTGAAAAATGAGATCGTTCCATTTGTTAAAACCTGAAAGTAACCAAGAAATGAAGCCAAAGAAAGAAACTAGGCTAAATGGGTAACAAAATACCAGCTTTAACAGCTTGATGAAGCCTATTAAATGCCTCAATGTCATGTCTAATGAAAGTAGGATAGAAATGTGATTTATACTGAAATCCCTAAATGAGCCTCTTTACTTACTCCTACCTCTCAAAAATGTGCAGGCACATCAATATCAAACCTCAGGGTGAGATCATACTGCTGCAATCTAAGGAAAGTACAACAGAAAACATGCACACCAGTTCAAGAACAAAAGAAGAAAGAGACAGCAGGAAAGACCTCGTTTACCCCTAGCATCCAGCACCGTGTGGCATGTGCTGTCTGGTTCATACTTGGGAAATAGTACAAGCTGCCCTGCACAAAAGAAGGAAACTGAAGATTTTCTTGCAAGATCAATAAGGGTCTTAGGATGCACAGCAGGGTGTAAAAGAGCATTCAAGAATCTAGTTGAGGCTGGAGAGACTGAGAAGCCAGTCCTATGTCAGATCTCAGGAGGCAGGAGTGACATTTCACCACTTTCCCTCAGTATAAAACATGGCCATGGACTATCTGAGTCTGATTCATCTGAGTCTATCCCTTCCTCCTGTGAGGGCAAGGACTGGAAAGAAGCAGAGGGTGGGGAAAAGTTTTCTCCTGTGAGGGTCAGAAAGAGCCCACACAACATTACTTAGTTTTTTTTTTGTTTTTTGTTTTCCGAGACAGGGTCTTGCTCTGTCACCCAAGCTGCTGTGCAGGGGCACAGTCATAGTTCATTGCAGCCTCAAATTCCTGGGTCCAAGTGATCCTCTCATTTCAGCCTGCCAAGGAGCTGGGATGTGATGCTACAGCTGGCTAATTTTTATTTTTTGTAGAGACGAGGTCTTGCTATCTTTCCCAGGATGGCCTTTAACTGGCCTCAAGCAATCCTCCCACCTCAGTCTCCTAAGCACAATTGATGGCTTTTTAGAGAGCTGCTTATAAGAACAGACATAGCCCTTTTGGGGAAATTATACTTTGACTACAGTGTATGATTTGTCTGAAGTGATCTAATCAATATGTCTACACCCTATTTTCCTTTTTGCTGTGAATAGCTAATGTTATCTAATAAAACAATTCCATCACCCATTATAGCATTTAAGTTTCTTGCAACTTAAGCCTCGTGTTGCTGACCTGCTCTAAGAGGGTTCGAATAGTAAGACAGCTCTTCATAAATCCATATTCCATGAGCAAAGCTAAAAGAAATAAATGTATTCCAGTTTGTGATACTAAACCAAACTGCATTAATTAACACTTAGGTGAAATGCACAATCTTAGTTGTTCTGAACAAAGTAACAAAATCAATGTGAAAGGTTTCTAACTTTTTAAATTCTTCACACATGTCCGTGATCATGACAATAACAACTTTAGTGTTTATCATAAACCAAGCACTAGAGCAAAGCATTTTATAGACTGTATGTATGTTTTATATACTCATGGTAACCCGAGAATCTATTATTTTCCCATTTTCAGCAGATGAAACACAGTTTAACAATGATAAGTCACTTATTCCAGGGCATACAGCTATAAAGTGGTAGAGAAAAGATTCTAATCCAGGTCATTAATCTTTACAGCAAAATGCCTCTCACTAGAATAGAGGGCATCTTTGGTTCTGATTCTTAGTCTGCTATTGCTAGTACCTTAAAGAAAACATGTTTTACAATTGTGATATAAAAAGCATGCATGCCTCAACCAGTTGTTTTCCTACTTTGCAATTACTACCTAAATACAAGGGGCCTTTTTGAGATATCTTAAACCATGGGATAAATGAAAACGACAGTACAAATAAGCCCTTATCAGTCTTTACAGAAATTTTAGTGAATAACATTTTTAAGTTTAGTAACATTAAGCTAACAGTAATGTCTAAAAATAAAATGTTGATTTTATCTATTATGCTTGACATGTGCTTCTGTGTGGTCAATACAATTTTATTTAAAATTATTTAACAAAAATGTTACTTAAATTAGAAAAAAGGATTTTAAGAGATGATATTTTCATGTGTATGTTCAGGTATATTTTATATATTTATATCAAATGGTAACAGAATGCCTTCTGCCTTTTATGTGTGCATACATACTGTACTGCTATCTGGTTTCCAAGAATAAAAACATTGTACCTGTCCTCCATGGTGCCTGACTTGGAGAAACCTTAGAGAATGTTAAATAAATAATTGTTGATTGCTTTGTCTTGTATCTAAGGATTCAGAAGAGAAACAATATGACAACAAAAAGTAAACATAGATCAGAAATGACTAAAATGCTTCTGTTGGTATCCCTCCACAACACACACCTACAGCTAAAGGGCCCAAGGAACCTTCTATAAATGCATACAACATAGTAACTGTACAGACAAGAAGCTGCATTTTAGGTAGTCATTTGTATTCCAATACATGAAAGTTGAGGGCTTCTTACTGCCATTGCTTTGCCTCAAACAGCTTTAGTAGCACAGAGCATGTCTTGGGAGGGTAGCATGAAGAACTGGAGTTCCAGCTCTGGAGAGGGTCAGCAGAGCCAGAGGACCTCAAATTGTACTGAGAAGTAGCCCATGAGTTCACAAATCCCTTCCCTACTTTCTTTATTTCCTCTCAAACTTTCATTCAGTTTCAGAGAGGACACTGAAAGTCAAAACTACACTGAGCTCCACTGGACACAAACCACCCTGAGGATATGTATCAAAATTAACACATGGCCTCAACAACATAGCCTGAAGCTCAGAGTAGGCTCTGGGATTAGCCTCAAATAACCTGAAACAATCCCTGCCTCCACTCCCAAGCCATTAGCAACCATAGAACCCCCATGGTGAAATAAGATAGGTTTTCCCTGGGAGCATTTTCCCCATGTCCCCACAATGCATACTTTCACAGATGCTTCTGTGAAGCCTCTACAAGATTGTGTGTCTGGTTACTGACTGCCCAGAGAAAATTCCTATGTGCCTTTCCATCCTATGGAGAAATAAACCAGAATATTTTCCCCTTGAATTATTAAGTACCTGAAGGTTTAGAAAGTAGGACACCTAACACACACCTGACTCCAGTGTATTTCCCCAACGCGCTCTCCTTGTGCAAGTCTAGTGAATGGACCAAGCTGGTCTGTCATAGTTATTTCAATTCCACTGCCACCCGAGGCATCAGCCTATCTCACAGAGTCCTAGAATCTTCCTGCCACTCCCAGCTCTATTTTCATTTCTGGCACATGAGTATGAAGCACACAATCACACATAAAAGCTGAATCTTGGAGAGCTGAGTGAATTTCAACCTACATTTCAAAGATGTTTTTCTCTGTTTCAGGCATACATATCATCTCATTAAACATCCACCTCAGCTCTGATGAAGGGGAACCCTGATCCACCTCTTACAGATGTGCTTGAGAGCTTTAAACTCTCCTAATCTCAGACTGGTTCACATTTGACAGCTGAGGTTTTAGCCGAGTATTCAGCTGCAATCACCATTTTATTTGATCATTTAAACAGAGAAATTCATTTTTTCTCTTCACTCCTTTAATCTTTTCCTTATTAACAAAGAAGGCCTTAGATCAGAAGGTGGGCAGGGATATAAAGCAAATTACCGATCTTTTCAGAGAAAATCTTTGTTCAAACATAAGGCATTACTGCATCTGGCCCTTCTAAAACTGAGCTTCCTACCCTTTATAAAACTTTCACCTTCTGTAGGGCTTTATGAATAATTGAAAACACCCATATCTGTGTCTTCTTAAGTACTTTCTACATATTCTTTAGTATCGCAAGACAGTACAGTGAGGCGGAGACAGACTGCCTGGGCTCACACTCCAGTTCTGATAACTCCTGTTTCTTAACCTTCCTGTGCCTCAGTCTACTCATCTGTAAAATAGTCCATCATGGGCACAAGGTTGGGCTCTATAATCTTAGCTCTTATGTCTTAAAACAATCTGCCTAAAATATATTTTTAAAGTTCAAAATTAAGTTAAACTGAATTTTTACTTCCTTTACAGTTATCCATCATAAGGACCTGTCTCCTTCAGCAATAAACTCCACGTGTGGCACATTGAGGAGACCCTTTAATTTTTTACTGAGTTTTGATTTTCCTAGTCTATAAAATTGAAACAACAGTGATGCTTGCCTAATAGAAGTGTTGTCTGGAAAATGAAGCAAAGAATGGAAACCTTTGTGTTGTGATTCTGAGATCCTCCACCTGGCCCAAAGCAGGAAGAATAACAAGCTTATGTGAAGCAGACAGAGTTGCTCTGCTGAAGGCCACAGTAGTGAAGATTAGGTAAACAAAGTCTAGCCTGGGATCTCCAAAAGGCAAGCTCAGGACTGGATGGGAAATCAAAATAAGTGAGAAAGAAACAAAACACAGAAGTAAAAATAATTCACATATTGGAGCAAATAGGATAATTCTTCTAACTTTTGTCCCCAAACCAAGGTCTCCCCTACATATACTATATCCTAATATTTGCAATACTGTTAAACAGATGAGTAGCAAATGAAAAGCTGAATGCTGTCTAAGAAGAGCCAGATTCTCTAGTGAAGAAAGAAAAGGAGATTAAAACATTAGGGCCTCACACAGAAGAGATGGCAGAGGGGAGGGTTTGGCCAGAATACAAGATGTCTGGGAGAACTGGCATAGTCCTCTCTAGTTCCATTCAAATTCTCATCAACCCCTCCCTCTAAGGGAAACACATTCAGAAACTAGCCCACAGGCCCTGTCAAAATTGGACACTAGACACAGTAATCAGTCAAGCTGGTCTAATAACTATTAGCACAGAATAGTTGGTTGAGTTCTCCCAGAACACAGATGGGGCTGGCTGTTGAGAAGCACTGTGCAGGATTCAAAGGTCAACTTCAAAGTGGGAAGCTGCTCTTTCCTAGTCAGGAAAGCCCCATGGAGATTTTTCACTCCAGCATGTCTCAGTCCTTACTGCCACCTGAATTACCTGTAGACCGCCTGTTCAGTAGGTCTGGGAAAGCTCCCAAGAGTCTGTGCTTCTAACAAGCTCCCAGATGATGTCACTTTTGCTGCTCCAACAATCTAGAATCACATTCTGTGGAGCAGGGGTCTAGTCCTCTGGTAAGTCCCATAGAAACAAAGTATGTTGGCAGGGGGTGACCTCAGTTTTCCTGAGATTTCACAAGAGGTAAGAGCTCATGTGCTGTTAGGTCTCTTTGGCGCTCTCTAGAGGTTGGAAAGGTGTGGACACTTTTGACCAGGTTTGGTCTCTGGGGAGTGGATAGATGATTATTCCCTCATGAAGTTGTTTGTTGGAAAATAAAATGTTTGCAGCATGCTTCTAACATGCTCTTCCAAGCGTATTAGAGATCCCCTTGTGAGACTGTGTCACTCTTTTTACAGGTCAGAGGTATGAGATCAACCCCAGTGGTCAGAACAGCCACAGGGCTGGAGCCAGAACACCCAGATGTGATATAATGGGATGGGATTGAATTATCTCTAAGAACTTATCCTGCTCTAAAGTGACATCATTCTAGGTTCTAGGTTTTTTTTTTTTTTTTTTTTTCATCAACATATGGGGAGTTTTTGTTTTTGTTACTATTTGTTTCCATCAGAGTTAATGTGCTATACCCTGAACAAAAGTGGGAACATATAACACGTTCATGCAATAGTGAAAAAGATGATGCTCCTTTTGGAGACATCTGATTATGATAAGTAGTTTAAATAGAGCATGCAATTAACAAAGAGAAGACAACCTGCAAAGCCTGCTTTTACAAACTTCTGCACAGGCATCTTAATTCATCCATTTTCTGTGACACAGACAAAATTAACTTTTTTTCATGTTGAACATTAGCATATAATCTATTTGAACAATGAAAAAATCTCTCTAAATATACCAAATCTCTTATGATCATCTCCTTCAAGTCTTTACTCTTATGTTTGTTTTCCTAAAAGCAACCATCATCTTCTAGCAGACTATATAATTTAGATATTTTTATAAATATGGCTTTTACCTATCATCATGCCACCATGGGCCTCTACCTCACAAAAGCAGAAACCATCTTCTTTTTGTCCACTGAAAAATTTAGAATAGTGTTTGATTTACAGAAAGCACTCAAAAAATACTTAACCCACCTTAAAGCTTGTAAGCCCAAACCTCCAATTCTATTCTCATGGGAAGATAAAATATAAGAATAAAAACAGAAATAGAGGAATACATTTGTGCATATTAGTATTTTACATTATGAATTGCACTTACTGGATTAAAAGCCTTCAAATTTTTATAATAAGCTTTACTAGTTATACCATCTAACGTGATTTATTTTATAAATATCTTTCATTGGAAAGATACTTAGAATTCAAACAGAAGAAATAGTAAGAAATGTAGTAAAGCAGTTTAGTGCAACTGATTTAATGACAGCAGAGCAGAGACAAATGAGGGCAAACTTTAATCTTTTGCATGTTAAGTACAGATGACTGCTTTGTCATTTCTATTTTTGGAGAGATGTGTCAATCTCTCTCCATCTTTAAAGATGGCAGAATCTTGATAATCTTTTAAATACTGATAAATCAAAGCCCAGTGGCATCAAGAGCTCTCATGTATCACAAAGATGCAACAGTGAAGGTAAAAGTGCCAGTGAGTCCTTAGCAATGAAAGATGCTCATATCACCTGCACTGGGAGCAACTAAGCAATACCATCATTATCTCTGCTGGCTTCTCTAATCAATGAAACTTGTCTAAGTGCACAGCCTCCTTGTCCCAGGCGTGTTTTAATTTCCCACTACAAAGACCTTCATTCAATCATCTTCTGTGTACTAGTGCCTTAGGAAAGATCTCTTTCATGCAGAATACATCAGTTTAGGTAGCTGGAGAAATTTTCTTTTTATAATATGCGTTTATCTCTCAGGAATCTATTTAATAATAACAATTATAATAACATCTCGTATTTAAACAGTGCCTTTAGCACTGTGTTCTCATCAGTCAGTGACTATTTCTTTGGTAGTTTTCCTTTCAATGACTACACATAAAATGTAGAGATATAGAGAACTTAATCCTTGAATTATAAATATGACTTTGCCATACCATTTAGTCAAATATGGTGATTCCCAGAACAAATAACTGCATACAGTTTTGTGATTTATAGTTTATGTGCCAAATTGCTCATAAAATGCAGGCTCAATAAAAGCTAGAAAGCCTTTGAGAAGAGATCATCTGCTACAAACACAGGCCAACAAGAGAATACAGGGCACACATTTTCCATGTGTCACATGGCACAGAAGAAAGAGCATTAACTTCAGAGTCAGAAGGACCAGGAGTGAAATTGAAATTCTGGTTTTTCCCTTAGCTGTGTGACCTTGAGCAAGTTTCTTAACCTCCTTTCTTCTCCTGAACAAAGTTGAAGTGCAGATTAAATTAGATAAAATAAGTATACGGTAGGCACTAAATAAAAGTAGCTGGCACCTCTGCTATTCTTTAAATCTCCAAGATACTAGCTTAGCAGTTTCTATGGTATATTCCTATGAAGAAAAACTGCCATTTTCTTTAACAGATATATCATATTTCTAATATTTATTGTAGCATTTAATATGTAGTGGGTTATTTTTCCCACAAAGATACAATATATATTGAGAAGTCTGTTAATATTATTATACCCATTTCATATATAAGGAGACTGAACAAATCTTAACTTTTCAGTGTCCGGCCTAAAAGCCTTCAAAGGTTTCCCATTGCACTCGGAATTAAATTCACTTGGCCCAGCTCACCAAGCCCAACAAAAGCTGACCCTGCAGTCTTCGGTAACCTCATTTCTTACCACTGCGTTTCTGGTCTCCCACTAGCGCCACCCCAGGTTTCCCAAACTCAGCAAGATTGTTCTCTCTGGCTGTACAGCCTTGCACTAAGGGCCTCCACCCCTCCCCTCAACCCCCATTTTTGCATGTCTATCTCTGTCATTTAAATTTTAAAATAAACTTATTTTCCAGAGAGGTATTGCTTGACTAGTCAATCAATAGTCGCCATCGTGTCACCCTGTATAGTTTACTGGGCATTCTGTTTATCGTTCTAATCACTCAAATCACTCACTGACTGTTGCTCTTAATTATACATTTGTTTGTTATTGACTTGCACGCACAGACACACATAGACACATTGTAGTTACCCCAAGGACCCTCACAGGAATCTTGACAGATTTGTTTACCTCTGCATCCCCACTTTTTAGAATATTGCCTGGTACATACACACTGGTGCTCATAAATGTTATTGACTGACAAGATGGGTCAATGAGTGAGTGACTTTATCATGTGGGTGTTTAGGAGGCTTTCTTGTGCCCAGTAAAAATTTAAATGTAAAGTCACATTCTCTAGTTTGGTTGTCTTTAGACAGAATGAAACTCATGCATCAAAAATATTTTATTCGCTTAAACATATTAACTAGATTACCCTTTAGACTTTGAACACAAACACTGAAATCTTACCTTCCATACACATATTCACCTCATCCTCCTCTCCTGTGACTGAGTCTGTTGCAACCTTGGGATTTGTTTCTATCGAATCTTTTCCCATCATGATTTACACTGAGGGTCTTCTGCAACTTGTGTATGCTTCACAAAGTTCTAGTGCTGTGTTTTTCAGCTACATCAAGTTTATGTTCTTTTCTAAGCTGATTACTCTAGTTAGCATTTCGTCTAACCTTTTTTCAAGGTGTTTAGATTCTTTGCATTGAGTTAGAACAGGTTCCTTTAGCTTGGAGAAGTTTGTTATTACCCACCATCTGAAGCCTGCTTCTGTCATTTCGTCAAACTCATTCTCTGTTCTGCTTTGTTCTCTTGCTGGTGAGGAGCTGTGATCCCTTGGAGGAGGAGAGGTGTGGTTTTGCACTGGTTTCTTCCCATCTTCGTGGATTTATCTGCCTTTGATCTTTGAAGTTGCTGATTTCGGATGAGGTCTCTGAGTGGATGTCCTTTCTGTTGATGTTGAAGCTATTTGTTTTTGTTTTTTAGTTTTCCTTCTAACAGGCCCCTCTGCTGCAGGATTGCTGAAGGTCCACTCCAGACCTTGCCTGCCTGGGAATCACTCCTGGGGGCTGCAGCACACCAAGTATTGCTGCCTGATCTTTCCTCTAGTAGCTTCATCCCAGAAGGGTACCCACCAGTTGTCAGTCAGAGTTCTCCTTTATGTGGCATCTTTTTCATTATGCAGGGCTCCAGGAGTCACTTCAGAAGGCAGTATGTCCCTTGTCTGCCTGCAAGGGCACTGCTGGGCTGCCACGGGTTCGGTCCAGCTGCTGTGTAAGCTGCCTCTGGCTTTTGTTTACACAGGTAAGATCAGCCATGGCGGATGCCCTTTCACCCCATCAAGCTCGATCGTCCTGGGTCAAGCTAACTGATGGGCTGGCTGTGAAACCCTCAAGTGGGAGGGCTTCAGTTTGCTGGTCTTTGCAGGGGTGGGAATTGCAAAGCCGTATCACCTGTCTCCCCACTTTCAGCTCCCCCACATTCTGGGGAGTGGAGAGCTCCATCCTGCAGGCACCCTCAGGACTGTCCAAAACGTCTGCCCAGATCAGTGCCAACACCCTGTGGCACTGGCTGGAGCTACCACTTAGATCTGTGTTACTGACTCGCAGTGCTTTTCAGCCCCCTGGGGATTTCCTCGTCTGTGGGAGGAGCGCATCATCTGAACCAGAGTATCAGAGGGGAAGAGTCCCGGATTCCTCCGTCCATTTTCACTTCCCAGATGGGGCAGCCCCTGCCTGCCCTGCTTCGGTGTGCGCTCCTTGGGCTACACCCACTGTCCAATCAGTCCCATTGAAATGAGCGTGGTATCTTGGTTGGAAATGCGGAGATTGCTCGCCTTCTGGTCACTCTTGCTAGGAAGTGCACTCTGGAGCTGTTCCTATTCGGCCATCTTGGTGGAAGTCCTACACTGAGCGTCTTCTTAAATCCCCAGTGTCACCATGGATGCTGTGTACAACCAATGCTGCCTATATGTGCCATTCTGCCCCTTTGAGGCTCACACCAGGAGGACACTCAGCATCGACAGGGACTGTGATGCCACACCACCCTCTATGTGCTGTTCCTAAACTTCTCAGTCCTAGTGAGCAATGTTCATGCTCTCTGAAATGTTCCCAAGGTGAGAAAAACTACTCAACTGGGTTATAATGAAAATTAAATGATGTGATGCATGCAAGGTGCCTGTGAACACTCAAAATTTGCACGTAATTTTATGTGTGTCTGGAAAAATATGACAGTCAAGAGAGGAAATTATCAAAAACTTCTTAAAGTTGCAGCAAAGCAAGCAATTCTACAGTAGGCACAGATTTTTCCAGCCTAGAGTGCTTTAATAAATAATTAAACCTTATAGCTATTTGCTTGTAAATAAGAGAAGAATTTTGTCGGATAGCAATAAATTATTGCTGTAATATAGGGAGCAAAACAGAATATGATTTGTATTTTAAGAGGTACATTTTTAAATATTTTCAAAACAATCCAGACAACTTGTGAACAGACTGCTTCAAGTAAATCCCCACACATTATGAGCACCTAAGACAGCTAAGCTGCACAAGCCTTAAAAGCAAAGGTCGGGTAGTGAAAAGGCCAAAATTAAAACAATGGTATGTACGGGAAATGCGACTCTTCAACAAAGTGGCACAGTTACCCGTTAGTGGTCTTTTCATTAAAATTATTAGTTCTGATTCAACTAAAATTATTATTGGATAGAAGATAGTCTTCAGTGCATAAAATTAAGATCCTCCAAGAAACAAACAGAAAATAATCCAGAAGCAAGTCTTTCAGTTTGTTTCAATGTGCGTTCATGAGAGAAATTAAATGTGAGAGCACATTTACATTAGAGACCACTTTACAAAAGGGTTCATCATAAAGTTATTTTAAACAGTGTGCTCTTTGTGTGGTTATCATAATATTAAGTTTATAGAAATTAAATTTTCACACAAATCTTCAGGAAAATATTTATTGTGTAAAGTTTAGTGAACCATAACCTGTGAAAATCACTGTATTTCATTATAGTTCAGAGCAAGTAAATTAGGCACACAGATTTCTACGTTAAATACCACACACACACTTGCACATGCGCGCGCACACACACACGTCATTTGGAGGAATCTTGTTTTTAAGGAGATCCACGAGTTCAGAGCTTCACTTAAGCCTCATGAGTTTCTCTGAATATTTCAAGAATGGCAGTCAAGGTAAGTCTTTACTTAAGGAGACGTACAGGGAAATGAGGCAGAATTAGATGGCAGGGGCAAGAAAAGGAATAAACTTCTGAATAGTGTTGGTATTCAATGTTTTACGGATCTTTTAATGTTTCTTCACGGTCAGAGCTTTCTGAGCAGAGATTGCTGGCAACCTGGGTTAAAGAACAATTGAATAGAAATTCTAAAAATAGAGACCCTTGAGAGATATGAAGTCTTAACTTTCCTTGGGGCCATGCTTTTACCTTCCCCTCCTCATTCCAGAGAATTGTTTACCTTCCAGAGAAAATGGCTCTCTACATCTTCTGAGGGTAGAATGCATACACATTCCAGTTACCCTATATAAGCTGAAAGATTCAAAATTCTGGGGTTCTTCTCCTATGGTGCATGCATAGGGTCACAAGTCTTCACAGTATCTCCCTGTGGGAAAGTGGGGTCTGGAGACCTGATAGCAAGATGCTCTTAGAAATAATTAGCCTATTTTCTCCAGAAATCTTGTGTTCCCTATTCAGGATAAATAAGTAAAAATAGGTATTCAAAAGGCAAAGACAACAATAATAACAGGTAAAAACAGAGTCTGTGAATAATTAAAGGGAGTAACCTTGAGATCAGGGGGAAGAGACCTCTTAAAGAGACCCGACTTTCTCCACCTTGTCACTATTGACATTTTGTAACAGGTAATTCTTTACTCTGAGGGACTATCCTATGCATTTACTAGCATCCCTGGTCTCTATAAAACACTAGCAACCCTTCCAGCTTTGACAACTAAATCTCCAGACGTTGCCAAATGTTTCCTGGGTTGCAAAATGCTCCTACTTGAGAGCCACTGATAGAGACAGATTATCATCAACTACGGCCTCAAATTCATAGTAGGCTTCAAATACGGCCTGTTAAGAAAGCACCTAGCTGCCTGGGCATGATGGCTCACGTCTATAATCCCAGTACTTTGGAAGGCTGAGATGAATGGATCACTTGAGGCCAGGAGTTCAATAGCAGCCTGGCCAGCATAGTGAAACCCCGGCTCTACTAAAAATACAAAAATTAGCCAGGCATGGTGGCCTACAACTGTGATCCCAGCCACCGGAAAGACTAAGACACGAAACTCGTTTGAACCTGTGAGGTGGAGGCTGCAGTGAGCCGAGATTGCCCCATTGTTACTCCAGCCTGGGCGACAGAGCAAGACTCTATCTCAAAAGAAAAATAAAAAATGCAGCAGGCTTTCTCCTTTGTTTTTGGCAGGCATTGCCTTAGAATTAGTTTGAGCTGTTAAATTTAAGTCACCATCCCAAAAATGATCTTTTAGGGGATTATTCTGTTTAGAACGGCTGGCTTTCCTACAACAAATTATGGAATAAGTTATGTAATTTACTAAAGAAACTAGTCCAATTAATTTGACAGGAGTAGCTCAATTTAAAAACAAAATACTAATATATGAAGTACTTCACCATCTACTGAATTTCAAGTTTAGAAGGGACCTAAATCCTCATCATTTCTAACTAGATATTCCCACAATATCCCTAGTGAATGATGGTCAAGCTCAGTGCTTAAACATCTCCACTGATGGGAAACTCACTTCTCTAAAAGAGGCCCACTGATTTCTAGGCAACTTGGTATTTCCTTCCTTGAGAGAAAAATATTTAAAAACATGTTTAACATCTATCTTTTTCTGGATTAAATATCTTCCACCATCTCTTGTAGGGCAAGATTTTGAATTCTTCCATCCTCCTGACCATTCCCTAAAATGTTTGCAATTGTTCCAACAGCTTTTATGATCTGGCTTCCAAAATTGAACGAATGTTCCAAGTATCTGAGCATTAGTTGCACCGCAGATAGAGTGGCTATTACTTCCCCATTCAGGATGCTACATTTCTCTTAATGCAGACTCAGATGGTTGTATTCAGTAATAAAACAGAGAAAAGCTACATGGCCTACTTGAGGTCAATGGTATAATTGTGATGAATAATAAAGAAAATAGAGATTATATAATGCTTTTGTCTTCTCTAACAAGAAAAATTCTCTCCCGAAAGGGAATTTTAGAAGAGAAAGTTACGTGATCCCTTTTTTCAGACATATCATTGGATTTATTCTCCATTTCAACGCCATAATTTCCCATCTCATATGTGATGCTGTCAAATCCTCTCCTATCTTTATCTCTGATGATAGTATTTGGATCCAAGTTTGGAATAGTACACTTTTATGTCAGTGAATCTCTAAAATAATATTTTCTAGATCTTTAAGGTTAATGTTAAAATCCCAGAGGTATTGTTATGAACTCCTCACTCTGGTGTTTTTAGAAAACATGACGTTTTGCCTATTGCCCTCCTCCAGCACTTCCTGCAGTTGTTTGTGTTTCCATTGTTGTTACTCAGCCTCATTTAAGGCCTTGTATACTATGTTTTCCACTAAGAAATGCACCACATCAAGGGAGAAAAAACTTGCCATAAATGGACATGATCAAACATAGGCTAGATCATCTGTTTTTAAGAATTCTCTTTTCACAAAACATTTACTTTGTTATGAAAGACAGAAAGAAAAATCTATTTTATTATTAATCAGAATTATATCATCAACACCTAGCAACTCATCTATTATTTCTCCATTTGTTCCACTGTTAACATGAGAAATCAAAGTCTTTTGATGTTTTCATTTTTCTCTTTGCCTCAGTTTCTGAACTCTAGTCCAGGTCTCGTTGACCTCAGATGTTTTGGGTGATGAGTTTGAAATGCTGCTCAAAATAAGGCAGAAGTTGTCCAAGAAACCAAAAAGAACACAAACTTCCAGGATTGCATACATATTACTGGATAATTGCATTTGCCTTCACCTACTATCATACATAAACTTGAACTATTTTACCAGAAATTCTTTAGAAGGCTTAGGGCAAAGTTTAGAATTAAGAGTTATATTTATCAATAAGAAAAATTAAAATATCCTGGAAGCTTTGACATTTCTGATGGGATTATGGCTTCCTCTGTACCCTTCCATCCTTACAGACACACACAAATATCTGACCTCTGTTACAAAAATACATAATTGATATGCAGTCACCATCTACCTTCTATTATTCTCTTTTCAATGCTTTTAAAAAGTAACCTCAGACTTATCAGTAGTGTCAAAGTTTTCTGAACAATTCTGTCATTCCTATAACATCTTTATGTTAATTGCTTAGTACTGTCACGCCTCTCCAATACACTGTAGTTTGTGGAGATGGCAATGGTATCTCGTCTTCCATAGCACCCCCAAACAACTGAAAATAGGTAAATTTGCTCAACTGAGCCTACTGCCAAAAGCTATACCTAGAATGTAGATTTGAAAAATAAAGGCATTTTATGCATCAGTATTTTTGCTTTGCATTAATAATTTGTTGACTTTAACAAACAGTATTTTTCCTGATTCATTTCTGTTCCATTTGCTGTCCCCTTTTAATTAAGTTGCTTGTTTGTCAAATGCCAGTTTGTTATGCTTGTTCTCCTTCATGGATTCAAAAATAATCAAGGCAAGTGTTGTATAAATTGTATAGAATGACATGCTGTCATAATCAATTGCTAACTAATTTCAGATTATTTCTGCTCCTGTGATGTGGGTGCACTGAAATGAAAAAATAAACAATCATTACACATTTTGTGTTTGTTAAAGCACTTCATAATTGATAACAGAAATGAAATTAATTTTAAGCAAATGTTTTCATCCAAGTATTAGCAAATATTCTGCTGTCTATAAAACAGTGTTGATTTTAGCATTTTATTCTAATAAACCAGAGATCGTTTCAAGGAAACATATAAATGTATGAGAAGAAAAAAATCCACCATAGATAGAACTATATGCTATTAAAGGTGGAGCATTTTAAAGAGGAGTCAATAAATGCAAAGAACACTTCTCCATATTTTCATCCCAAAACTATTCAGCTCTTTCTATATACTGGGTACTTAACATCTATTTTCCCATTTAACCTTTATACCAACTAAATGGCATTGGTGCTAAAATAACACAGAAGAGGGATCTGTTGCGCCAGGTATGGTAGTTGTCATATACTACAGTTTAGGATGAGTTACCCAAAATCACACAGCTCTGGCTAAGCAGTAGGGTTTATGTGGGAGAAAGGAAAACTGTCAAAGGCCAGAGTCAGCACACAGATGCCTGTGTTCCTGCTTGTTCTTTATCTAATAGTGAGGCATGAGGGGCAGCATTGACAAAGCAGTAAGCCAGTAGGTCAGAAGACTCTGCTGAACTCTCAGTGTGACTCCCGATTCTCTTCCTTTAGCAGCATACTTAGGATATATAACAGTCGAGGCAGGGGGAAATAAATGAACTGTGTTCTCGGTGCAGTCTGGATTGGAATGCCAGTGGTTTACAGAAGCTGTCTGGAAAGCCAGCTCCCAGGCCCTGGAAATACCGAGGCCCGTGAGTTATCTTAGCCTCTCCTGTTGTGGAAAGAGAGGCAGTCCCAGGAGTAACTTCATCTACTGACAGAAGGTGAGGTCTGCATTTCAGAAAGACTTTGTCTAGGTGACCCCAAGTAAACATCCTACGATTACATTTGGACTATTCTATTCATTGAGCCACTTAAATATTAGACAGATTAGATTACTTAATCAGGATGAGAAGACAGCTGAGTGATATTACTGGAATGCTAGAAGCAGTAGTCAACCTAGAGTTGTCAACCTGAAACACTACTTTTTTGGAGTAAGACAGGAAAAGCTGAAACTGTTTTTTACTGTTTTGTTTTGTTTTGTTTTTGTTTTGAGACAGTCTTGCTCTGTCGCCCAAGCTGGAGTGCACTGGTGTGATCTCAGCTACTGCAATCTCAGCCTCCCAGGCTCGAGTGATTCCCAGGCCTCAGCCTCCCAAGTAGCTGGGACTACAAGAGCATACCACCATACCCAGCTAATTTTTGTATTTTTATTAGAGACAGGGTTTCACCATGTTAGCCTGCCTGGTCTCAAACTCCTGGTCTCAAGTGATCCGCCTGCCTCAGCTTCCCAAAGTGCTAGCATTACTGGCATGAAGTTTTTTACTGTTGAAAGAACTGTAAAATAAAGAACTATCAGGATGGGTTCCAAGAAAAAGGAAAATCACAGCAAAGAGGAGTATAGTACGAAAGAGGAAATGAAGAACATAATAGTTGGTGAATGTGTAGAATTCTCATTAAACACTGTTTCAATTAAGAATAAAAAGGCAAAACAATATGTAATGTGTGGGATTAAAAATGACAAAAAATGGGTGGTGAGAGCATATGGATCAGAAGAAAATGATTGGAACAAATATATTCTATAGTCTATAGTTTTCTTAGTAGAGAGATTTTGATATGTTGAGACTGAGGTCTGTATAATATTTCACAAATTACTATTTAAAAAGAAAAATACATATAATAAAGTGTGGTAGGTGCTGACATCATAGGCATCAAAGACAACGATTCCACAGGAAGAGAGCAACAGGAACACAGTGTGTAAAGACCTATAGCAGGAAGTGGCATCACACGAACACAAAGTTGTAACCAACAAGGCCAAGTTGGATTAGGGAGAGCTTTCAGGAGGAAATGATGTCTGAGCTGAATTTTAAAATATGGACAAGAGTTATCTAGACCCAGGAAGATGTTATGTACAAATGCACAGAGGGAGGCTCTGGCAGGTGCGGGAAACTGAAAGTGAGTTCTCAGAGCTGTGTGGAGACTGTATGCTCTGGAGTGAAGCATAACGTATGTTAAACTCAGTATCTGTTTGATTCAAAAGAATATTTTAAAACATATACATACACATAAAAAAGACATCCCTAGTTGAATTTCAAGGAATACAATGATAAACTGTTTTAGAAAAATTATTATGACAATGAAATAGAGACTGGGCTGGAGGGGCAAATGGCAGAACAGAGGCAGTTATGAAGGGATACAAAGAAAGGGAATTACAGAATGGATACAGAGCCAACCCAATCTGGCCATTGTTTGGAGGATAAAGGTAGTTTCTCACTTGGATGACAGGTTACATGATTGTCACAGAAAGGGGAGTATGAGGAAAATAGAACATATCTGGGGAGAAGTTTCCCATAAAGGATCCAGTAAGGTATCTGTAAGAACCATCACAGGAACCGCTCTCCTTTACCTACTTTTTAAAGTTCATTCTATACACTATTCCTGGGGAAAAAATTTTCTTCCCTTGCACTGACTGTATTATTCATATATTGTTATAAAGTTCATAACTAATTTACTTTACTCAACGACACTGCAAAAACAATCATGTTTACTTTCCACAGACCTAAGGTAGACCTAAGACCATAATAAGTACTCAACAAATATTAAATAATTAGTCCATGAATGCTTGCCTCCCCCAACCACCCCATGTTTACTAGGACTAAAGTAGTAAAGCCAGGTAGTTCCTCTGTTTAGAGAGCTGCTAGAAGTATCTCTCTCTTAGGCTTACTTTGAAGGAAGAAGGAAATCTAATTAACTGTTTTAAGCATTGAGTAGAAGCAATAATCTTTCTCAATTTCTGTCTTCCAGGATAGAATGTTAAAGTCACAAGGTAAGAGAGAAACAATACTTTTAACAAGAGTTAACAAAGCACTTACTGTGTACCAACACAATACCAAGTGCATTATTTGTGTAATCTCATTTCATTCCTTCAGTAAACATTAGTTAATTGCTCTGTGTAATATCCTAGGATTCAAGGACATAACAAAGGCATATTTTCTGCCCTCATGGATATGGTGGCTTTAGGGAATACGAACAGTGAAAAAGGCAAACACAGAAAATAGCTGAATTGAGAATGTAAACTATAATAAAGGAAATGAGCTGGAAGGCATAATACAAGAAGTTGGAGGCAGGAGGCCCAAGTTAAGTTGAAAGGTCTGAGAAGACAATATTTAGGCTAAAACCTGGATAAGAAGAACCCAGCCATATGACAGTCTAGAAAAATAACTGCCTTGAGCAAAAGGAAAAGCAACTGATAATATCTTAAGGCAAGAAATGAAATGATCTGGTTTGTCTGAGAAAAATAAAGAAAATGAGTGAAGGTGAAGTGTGATTAGCTGGGAGGAGATATGAAAGACTTGGATTAAGAAAGGTTAAAAAAGCCACCCATGGAAGGCCTAGTAGAGCATGGTGAGGAACTCAATGTTACTGAATTTGCGATGGAAAGCCACTGAAATGCTTTTTTTAGCAAGAGAGTTACATGGTTGGAAGTACATGTCCTGACTGCAGGGTGGAAACTAAATTTGGAAGGAAGTTCAAGAGTGAGCATAAAAGAAATAATTGGAAGACTCTCTCCAGTGGTGTGGAAAAGATGAAGAATAATAGACGGATGACTAAAGACATAATGTGGAGGCAGAACATGCAAATATTGCTGGTCAGTTAGTCAACTGGGCATGAGTAATGAAGACAAAGCATCAGGGGTAAAACCTAAGTTTCTGGTTGAGCAACTAACAGTATAAATGGTGTCACTAACAGAGAAGAGAGAAAAAGAAGTAGAAGGAGTCAAGACAACTGTTTTGAGCAAGTAAAGCAAAATATACATTTAATTTTGATGTAACATTGATATATACATCTAAATTATAGATGAATTCAGCAGTTGGATTTATTAATCTGAAGTCAAGGCAGGAGACAAACATCTGGAATTTATTGAAAAACAGAAGTTAAAGAAACAAGGATGGTTTAGATTACCAAAGGATAAAATATTAGAAAGAAGAGGTTAAGAAGAGCAGAGGACAAGGGATGGAGAGATGAGGAGAACAGAGAGGGGGAAGGAAAAAGAAGAACCAGTTCAGCTTCAGAACATACTAGCACAAGCATATGGAAAGAAACAGAGGGAGGGGTTACATAAAAGGGAAGACAATTAGGAGAGTAGTTTGTGTTCAAAGCGAAGGAAATAGTTTCAAGAAGGATGAAGTTTGCCAAATGCGTTTGAGAGGCTGAATAATAGAAGAATAAAGAGATACATACAATCAATTTTCATAATAGCCCTGAGGTAATTATTACTATCTCTACCTTACAGTTGAAAAGCAAGAATCTTAGAAAGCTGTCCCTTGGAAAGCAAAGTCTGGGAACATAAATCTAATTGAGACTATCTGATTACCAACAAGAAACTTCACATCAAGAGGCAGAAACTGAAAAAGAGTGCATAGAAGTTATAGTCTGGGAGAGACGGCACCCTAAAGAAGTGAAAAAGAAATAGGATTCAGAATGAAAAATTATGATTCAGGGGAATGAAACATTGCTCATTTTATTTCAATGTAAATGATTCATTCTTTCACCACAAACTGCATAAGTGTTCACACTGTGCCCATACACTACTCTCAGCTCCAGACAGACTGCTCTTAGCTCCATGATTCTTCCCTCAGAGTACTTATACTATAGAGAGGGAACCTAGCAATGAACAAGCAAACAAGTAAATAATATTATAGTTTTAGACAGTAACTAATGCTGTGAAGAAACGTAAGTCAATGGAAGCAAAAAGACTAAGATGAAGAAGCAAGCATTTTTCATTGGGAAGTCATGAAAATCCCCCTTAGGACCACCCTGAAAATACTTGAGCAGAGACTTAAATGAAGTGGAAGAGTAAGCCCTGTGTTGATCTTAAGGCAGATCCGTGCAGCAAGCGTAAAGGGACAGGAAGGAGCTGGTTCTGTTTGGTAGCAGAGCCAGGTCAGAGGCGCTAGAGAAAAGTGAATGAGAAGGAGTGGTCAGGAAACAAGTTCTGGCATAATAGACCACGGCAAGGAGTTTTCATTATCATCTACCAACTCTTAAAGGAATTTTGATCAGAGGGGATTTGGTGTGACTTGTATTTTCAAAAGTTCATTTTACCTGCTAGGTGAGAAATAAACAGGCTCAGGGAACAAAATGGAGACAGGGAGACCAGTTAGTAAACAGTGGCAGTTGCCCATGTGAGAGATTTGATGCAGCTTTTCAGATGTAATCCACATCTGAAATCCACATCTTTAAATTATCTCAAGTCCTGGTTATGCTGAGGCTCAAAATGCTTCCGACATGTGACTGACATGTGTTGATTAAGCAAAGAATTGCAATTTGAATGAGGTGATCTTTCCACCAGCAACATAAGCATTTGAACCATAATTAACTGCTGTTATGTGCTAAAGATTTATAGCCCCTCAAAATTTATATATTAAAATCCTAACACTTAATGTGATGGTTTTAGGAGATTAGGCCTTTTAGATGTAATTGGGTCATAAGGTAGAACTCTCATGAATAAAAGTAATGCCCTTACTTAAAAAAAAAAAAAAAAAAAGGACGAAACACAGAATCTCTCTCTCCCCATCTCTTCACCCTGGAAGGATACAATGAGACAACCATCACCAGCAAACCAGGAAAAGAGCCCTCACCAGAACGCACTACGCTGGCATCCTGGCTTCAGATTTCCCAGCTTCCAGAGGAAAAAAGTCTGTCGTTTAAGTCAACTATCTATAGTACTGTGTTACAGCCGCCTGGACTGACTAAAACAACTCCTGTGGTTTTAAGGATATTTATCCAGATAAAACCTGTAAGCTTTATTAGTGCTACTTCATATTTTCATAAAATCTAATAGAATAAAATTTTCCTTCTGTTCTTGGAAAGAATTTAATTTTAAAATATTTTATAAGTTATTGACATTATTTACATGGATGCTAGGATATATCATTACTTAAATGTATTAAGGAGAAAAGAAATATTGTGAATCATTTAAGTATTTCATATAACAATTGTATTTCAGTGTTAAAAGAGAATATAAGTATTAAAATACGGAATAAGCAAACATATGTTACAGAATAATCCAGTGATAATCAAATGAATTTTAATAACTAGACTGTGTTAAATTTCTTGATATTATTTTTCTAGATAAGCATATTAACCTACAAGAACAGTAGAGAAAAAAATTGCCACAGCATAAATAAGTTTCCTTATAAAATGTTAGAAAATGCTTTTGTGTCTGTGTGCCTAGGACTAAGAAATATCAAAACCCAGTTAACTAAAGCTAATCCTATCCTACCTGGAATTCCATTTTATCATTACGGATTCTGAATAGTATTTTAGTAAAGAGGATTACTTCTAAATCAGGCTATAATCATATTGTTATTGATACAACATTGTTCTTCTAGTTTGTACCATTGTTGTCTGGCTCAAGCTAACTGAAAATACTTTCAAAAGATTCAAATGAGCTTAAAGGAATATCACAGATTATTTTTAATGTCCTTTCCGTGGAGGATGAGTTCAGAGATGAAGAGAAATTAAATCCTTGCAGGCTTCATGTCTTAGTGATTCTGGAGGGGAAAAAAAATGAAAATTGTCGAGAAAAGCCTGAGGAAACATCTGCCCATTTGCTGGGGAGTGTAAAATCCAGGCCATCTAGTTAAGTAAAAATCAAATAGTGCTCAAAGGGCTTGAGACATATTCTGTTAAACATTTTTCCAGAGTTTACACTTATTTTTTTCTCAACTTGGGAAATGGGACCTGAATTTAATCCTACTCCCAAAATACACTTAGCTTCCTTTTATTTCAGCCACAGGTCTGACAAGTGCTTCTTAGTCAGTGGACAGAGTCAGAGTACACTAATTCAGACAAGGGATACAACCATTTTGAATTGGGGGATGTAGAATTCAGAGTATTTTCAAGCAAAGTAATCTTAATATTTCCAGATACAGCAAAGACCTGAAATTAAGCTGTATTTTAGAAGCTCGTGGGTAATTGTGATTTCATCCAGAAAATATTTGTATTGACATCATTTCGTGGAAAAAAAAAAAAAACTTTTAAATATGGTCAAAAACACTTGGAAGTTGTTTGCATGTCTAAAGCAATTTAAATATACCCTCAACAATCTTTTTCTACAAAGTTAATTTAGAAAGTTGGTATTCTGGGGTTTGGTTTTTTATTAAAAATATTTTACTTGATTTTTTATCCTTTAGATTCAGGAAGTGTATGTGCAAGATTGTTCCAAAGGTATACTGTGTAATGTTGAGGTTTGGGGTATGATTGAAACTGTTACCCAAGTAGTGAACATAGTATCCAATAGGTAGTTTTTTAATCATTGCCTTCCTCTCTTCCTTCTCTCTTTTGGAATTCCTAGTGTATATTGTTCCTTTCCTTGTGTCCATGTGTACCCAACGTTTAGCTCCCACCTGGAAGTGAGAACATGCAGTATTTGGTTTTCCGTTTCTCCATTAGTTAACATAGGATAATGGCCTTTAGCTGCATTATATTACTGCAAAGGACAAGATTTCGATCTGTTTTATAGCTGTGTAGTATTTCATGGTGTATATTTTGCATTTTAATTATTTATAATGTAATTAGGTAATAATTACCTGCTTTGGGAGTTACATGGGTCACTAAGGTATTTCAGATTCTGAACCTGAGTGTTTACATCTGAAAACAGAAATAAATAGTAATAGTAATGCCTAATTTATAAATATTTCCTACCCCCAAAATACACTTAGCTCTGTATGTATATATACATATATATATATATACACACACACACCCCAGAGAGAGAGAGAGAGAGAGAGAGAGAGAGAGAGAGAGAGAGAGAGAGAGAGAGAGAGTGAGAGAGTCTTGCTCTGTTATCCAGGCTGGAGTGCAGTGGCCCAATCATAGCCCACTGCAGCCTTGAATTCCTGGGCTCAAGTGATCCTCCCCTCTTAGCCTCCTTTGTAGCCAGGACTACAAATGCATGCCACCATACTCAGCTTATTTTTTTTCATTTTAGTAGCAAGGTAAAGTCTTGCAATGTTGCCCAGGCTGATCTTGAATTTCTGGGTTTAAGCAATTCTCCCACCTCAGCCTCCCCAAGTCCTGGCATTACAGGCATAAGTGATCCCACCTAACCTAATTTTGAAAAATTTAAATAAAATATGGTTAAACAGAGGATAATTCTTAGTGTTATACTAGAGGGTAAACATGATAGAGAGTAAACACAAGTTCTTCTGTCCTGTCCAATCACTGAAATAACAAACCTACAAAAGTACAATCTAAATTAACGAGGGACTTTCTTGTGTGAGATGCCACTTGTGAAAAGTGACTTCATGTTTGCATGAAAGTGACAAATGCCCTGACTATATTATAAACAAAAGAAATAAATATGCTGAGGGTACAGACTATGGAAAAGAGGAAAAAAAGACACAAAATCTAATGAATAGAAAAAGAAGAAAATTGGAGATGAGATGAATTCCAGAAAGCATAAATTTTAGCAAAGAAAAATAGGAGAAAATACCAGCTCCAACAAAGAAATAATATTTTACCATAATAAAGATCTGTTACAGATCAGTATCTAAAAAATTAATGCTCCCATGGAATGTGTGAAAACCATGAATAGACAGATTAAAGGAAATATAAGTGAACAATAAATATATTAATAATTCATCTGCCTTTTTAGGGATTAATCAAAGTGTGATTTTTTGGGGGGAGTCTTTCAAAATAGAAAACCTCATGAAGTGATAAAACGGGATACTTACTGGTAAAGAACCACTAAAGCCTTTGCTTTCACTAAATGGTGAGAGTATAAATATATATACCCGCTCTAGATAGTAATTTGGAAATACCTATAAAAACGTATTAAAAGTGTTTATATTCTTTAAGTAATTCCCCTTCTATGAATATAATGAGGCAAAAATTGTATGTAAGCATGCTATCTTCAGCATTGATTTATGATACATAGAAAGTAATTATCTAAATATTCAAACAATAGACTAGATTTTAAAATGGTAAGTAAGCAATAATTATCTCTATTTAGGTCTATTAGAGAACCAACAAATATATTCCCTGAAATACTTCTGAAATGACAATTGCTTTCATTATCTATGAAAATACAGCCAAAGTATAATACACATGGGTAACTCAAGAAATTGTAGCATCCTGAATAGATTCTATTCAGCCCTCTCATAAATTTGATAACAAAAGACAGTATCTACTTTTGCCTAGACAAAGAAGATAGGAATGAGGAAAGAAAAGTACAGTTTTAGGAAAGTAAATCACTATGCCAAGAAACATCCAAGTTAAAGGTGTAATTTGGACACCTCTACTAGATCAATATATTTACGTTTATGTATTTAAATAAATTTAAAACTCGGATGGGAATTTATTTTTATTGAAAGGCAATGTAACTCATGGGTTTAAAAAATGAACTTTCAGAGCATGTATAGCCAAGACAATCCTAAGCAAAAGAACAAAGCTGGAGGCATCATGCTACTCAATTTCAAATCATACTACAAAGCTACAGTAATCAAAACAACATGGTACTGGTACAACAACACATAGACCAATGGTACAGAACAGAGATCTCAGAAATAAGACCACATATGTACAACCATCTATCCAACAAACCTGACAAAAGCAATGGGGAAGAAATTTGTATTTAATAAATGGTGCTGGGAAAACTGTCTCACCACATGCAGAAAATTGAAACTGAATTTCTTCTTTACACCTCATACAAAATGTAGCTCAAAATGAATTAAAAAGTTCAATGTCAAACTCGAACTGTAAAAGCCCTAGAAGAAAATCTAGGCAATATCATGCAGGGCATAGGCACAAGCAAAGATTTCATGACAAAAATATCAAAAGCAATTACAACAAAAGCAAAAATGGACAAAGGAGATCTAATTAAACTAAAAAGCTTCTGCAGAGCAAAAGAAACTATTATCAGAGTGAACAGACAACCTACAGGATGGAAGACAATTTTTGGATATTAGACAAAGGTCTAATATCCAGAATCTATAAGGAATTTAAATTTACAAGAAAAAGAAAACCATTAAAAAGACAAAGGACATGAACAGACACTTCTCAAAAGAAGACATACATGCAGCCAATAACCAAATGAGGGAAAAAAAATGCTCAATATCACTGATTATTAGAGAAATGCAAATCAAAAACCACAATGAGATACCATCTCATGCCAGTCAGAAACATGATTATTAAAACGTCTAGAGACAACAGATCCTGGCAAGGTTGTGGAGAAAAAGGAATGCTTTTACACTGTTGGTAGGAATGTAAAACAGTTCAACCATTGTGGAACACAGTGTGGTAATTCATCAAAGACCTAAAGACAGATATACCATGTGACCCAGCAATTCCATTACTGGGTATAAACCCAAGGGGATGTGTATAATTCTATTAAAAAGATACATCTGCGGCCCAGCACAGTGGCTCATGCCTGTAATCCCAGCAATTTGGGAGGACAAGGTGGGTGGATCATGAGGTCAGGAGTTCAAGACCAGCCTGGCCAACGTAGTGAAACCCTGTCTCCACTAAAAATATAAAAAATAGCCAGGGGTGGTAGTGCATGCCTGTAATCCCAGCTACTCGGGAGGCTGACGCAGGAGAATTGCTTGAACTGAGAGCCGGAAAGTGGAGGTTGTAGTGAGCCAAGATCACACCACTGCACTCCAGCCTGGGCTACAGAATGAAACTCCATCTCAAAAAAAAAAAAGAGAGAGAAAGAAAGAGAGATACATGCTCATTTATGTTCACTGCAGCACTATTCACAATAACAAAGACATGGAATTAACCCAAGTACCCAACAATGATAGTCTAAATAAAGAAAATGTGGTGCACATACACCATGGAATACTATGCAGCCATAAACAAGAACGAGATCATCCCCTTTGCAGGGACATGGATGGAGCTGGAAGCCGTTATCCTCAGCAAACTAACACAAGAACAGAAAAGCCAACACTGCATGTTCTCACTTCTAAGTGGGAGCTGAAAAATGACAACACATGGATATAGGGAAGGGAACAACACACACTGGGACCTCCCAGGCAGCAGAGAGAGAGGGAGAGCATCAGGATAAATAGCTAATGCATGTGGGGCTTAATACCTGGGTGATGGGTTGATGGCTGCAGCAAACCACCATGGTACACATTTACCTATGGAATAAACCTGCACATCCATCCCAGAACTTAAAATGAGCTTTGACTTCATATGGTACTGAAATGAAGACCAGTTCTACTTTCTGACTGACAGTTGATGACTTGGTGATATTACTTAACTCTTCTTAGCCTGTGATGGTTAATTTTAGGTGTCAACTTTACTGGGCTAAAGGATGCCCAGGTAGTTGGTGAAACAGTATTTCTGTGTGTACCTGTGAAGATGTTGCAAGAAAAGATTTGCATTTGAATCATCAGACTGGGTAAAGAAGATCACTCTCACCAATCTGGGTGGGCATTATCCAATCCACTGGGGGCCAGAATAGAATCCAAAGGCAAAGAAAGAGTGCATTACTCCTTTTCTTGAGCCACAACATCCAGCTTCTCCCATCCTCAGACATCAGACATACTGGTTCTCAGGCCTACAAACTGAGTAACACCACTAGGTTTTCTGGTTTTTCCACCTTGCAGAAAACAGATCATGGGACTTCTCTACCTCCCTGATCACATGTGCCGATTCTCATAAGAAATCACGTCCAATAAATAAGTCTGTATCTATGTATATAGTTATACATAAAATTATATATAACTATTGGGTTTTTATCTATGGAGAACCCAAATTAATACAATGTCTCAGTTTTCTGCTATCAGAGAAAGACCATCACATGCCTAACTAATTGTATTAGGATGTGGTTTGGACTAAAATTAGATTGCATATAAAGTCCTTGGCCTAGTACTCAAGAGATGGTGATTGCCAGTATAATTTCCTGGTATTCCTTATTACCTATGGCCCAAAATATTTTAAAACCATGTGATTCATCAATTTTATCACAATTCTTAAAGCCTGCATTGTATTACAGTTATGTGCTCCTATCCATGAATATAAAAATAAATAGGTCACAACCTTTATTTCCAGCATTAACTGACCATTTGCTAGAACCTAGGGCATAAGATATTACCATTATCTCTGACCTTAAAACCCCAAACAAGAAGGGTAAATATTTAATTACAGTAAAATGCAAAGAAGTAGAATGATGTGAAAATGGCTCTAGAGGTGCAGAGCAAGAAATGAATAACTACCTTGGCAAAAAAATAAAAAACCTTCAGAAATTGAAGGCAAGGCTCAACCACAACATTCTCTAGAATTTACTTTTGCATTTCTCCCTATGACTGAAAACAGAATAATCACTTTTCAAAAATTAAAACCAAGTTGAGATAATTGGTTTCTTCCAGAGGTATAAAGAAAATAACAATGAAATTTTTACTGTATATCATGTCCACAAACAAGAAAACTCTGACATTAAGGGATTTTAAGCATCCCTAAACAAATTTCCATCCAAATTACCAAAATATATAGAAATGGAGAAATCAGTAAAAAGGAACAAGAACATGCCCAGTTGGACAAGCATCCAATGTGCTATTGTTACAATAAGGTCTCATATACAATTTCATCTGTATCATTCAGCAAGTTCTACCGCAATTATCTAGGCAGAAAGGCTGCTGGGGAAGAAAGCAGAGAGAGATTTCAGTGTTCCATTCTGTTCCCGCAATCACTTTACCATAGATAAGGTACTAGTTTTGAGTGGGGGTGATAGACGGAAAAGCAGTAAGAGTTAACATTAAAAGCGTAAGTGAAGGATAACTTTTAACAAAGACAACTTTCAAGTAACAAGAAACTGATTTAAGTATCTTATTAAACCAAATATCCTTTGCAAAGTAAAAGAACTTGGGCTCAATTTTGGTAAGTACAGATATTCAGCTGGTTTAATATGAAGAGTGGAACCCTGCAGCAAGCAAGACAAAAGGAGAGTGAAAGAGGGAAACTCACTCTGGTTTAAAAAGGACTTCAGGTGGTAGCCCTGGCTGAAGAACCCATGTGGGGACAAAAGTAACAGAACTTGGCTTATACAGAGAAACAAAGGGTTGGAAAGGGCTGGCAAATTTCTCAGGCTTAAACAAGTGTTCAGAAGAAGAAATCTTGGGCTTAGCCTGCCCATGACAGTTTCAAATTTTATTCACAAATTTTATGTAATGAGAGAATTGCTGACCACTGTTACAATTTAGAGTCCTCCCTACAGAGCTTCTCACTTCTGATCTCATTAGCTCCCCAACCCCTATTTGTGCTAATGGAATCCTGGGGCATCACAGGTATCTGGGTTATAAATGAAGAGTGGGAAGGATAAACATCCCTGTCAGAATTACAGAAAAAGTAAATGTGTAGAAATGTGGTATATGAGTTATAAAAAAGAAGCTGATGTCAGAATGGTAAACGGGGGTATGGTTAAGAAGGACCTTATATGTCACCCCAAATTTGGATTTTAATTGTTCGATAGAAAATGATGGGCTACTGGAAGTATTTCAGGTAAGGAGCAATATGTTTTAGCCAGGCATTTTAAAAGCATAATGGTGGAGGGGATTTTGAAGATGTAAGCTTTTAAGACAAGGACGCTAGTTAAGAGACTATAATAATAACAAAAGAAAGAAATAACAATCATGAACTAAGACTAGGTAACAATAATGGAATGCAGAAGGAAATGGGAAGAAGAGTTGGGGACAGAGAGCCGTAAAATGTGGGGAAGACGGACAGGGAGAAAGTGACAATAACAGATGGTTCTAATCCAGGCACATATGAAGCCAGTGGTGCCATCCATCCAGGAAAAGGAAAAGGAGCTGGAGGAAAAAAGATAATGAATTTGGTTTGAGGCATGCTGAGTATGGAGTAGCAATATAAATATTAATGTAGAATGCTTACTTTTTAAGGCCATTTTATATTCTCATCAAGCACATCACTAAAGGAAATCTTGCCTTTTTGAGACTCGAAAACTAGGTGATCTCTCACATTACAAAAACCTCCAACCCATATAAAGCAATTCTACAAGATTCTTTCAAATCAGAGCTTTGCCCAATGCATCAAAATCATAATTGGAATTTTAATATTTATGTCCAGAGACTAATGACAAGGGATTATTTGGTGATAGAATAACGTAAATGCAAAGAAAAAATTTCCAGAGTAGAGATAAGGAGAGACAGAAAAGTAAAGGTAAAGGCAAGCAGAAAGGCAGAGAAAATCACAAGGGAAAAAGAACATGAATCTAAGGGAAAGTGTATCCAGCAAAGGAAGAGCTGGAGGGTGAACTTTGGAAGCTTTGCAGAATGGTGGAGAACCAGAATTAAGGACAGAAAGGAAATACACTGATGTAAAATATTGTACAGATCATCTCTTTCTCAAAATCCAATTGTCATGTTAGCCAAATATGCATTTGAGGGTTGCAGGAAAGGCCCTCCTTAAAGAAGGAACTCTGAATTAACTTGGCAATCTCTTAAGCCCTGAATTCTGCCTCTTGTTAACACTGTGATCTTAGACAAGCTGTTTAACCTTAGCATCTGTGCCTGTGGAATACAGATAAAACAAAAATGATATGGAAATTAAATGAGGAAATGCAGTATGGTACCTGGCACATAGAAAGCATTCAGCAAATGGTAGTTATTATTATTAACAATAATAAACTTACAAACTTACATATGTGTTCCAAAAAACTGTATATTCCACAATTAGGTATTAATGCATTGTTCTTTCCAGCAATCTTTTATTAACAGGAAAATCCACTTTGGGAAGAATAAGCTATTCCACATAAATAAAAATGTGACATAGCACAATTCATTGTAGGGTGAGGTCTTTAAACAGTGCCCATCTTCCAAGCAACAGAAATAATTTAGGGTAGCACAATTACAAAATAGCATATGAATATTTTTAAAAACTGCAAAAGAAATGGAAAAAACACCATTTTAGAATTTGGCATGGCCTCTCCAAGCTTCATGTATAGAGGAAAAAATTATATGATCCTGGCTTTTTCTTAATAAAGTAATTGTGTATAAGAACCATTATATATTTTTAAAAAATACCTGCACTCCTGTTTATCATAGTACTTTTCACGATAGCTAAGTCACAGAATCAACCTAAGTGTCCAGCATTGGATGATTCGATAAAGAAAACGTATGTGTGTGTATATATATAAATATATATGTATATACATATATATTTATACACACACACACACACATACACACACTGTGGACTACTGCTCAGCTATAAAAAAGAATGAAATTATGTCTTTTGCAGCAACACAGATGGAACTGAACGTCACTGTCTTAAGTAAAACAATTCAGATACAGAAAGACAAATATCATGTTCTCACTTATAAGTGAAAGCTAAGTAATGTGTACACATGGACATAGAGTAGAATAATGGACACTGGAGACTCAGAAAGGTGGAAGGGTAGGAGGGGGATGACAGATGAGAAATGACCTAACGGGTACAAAGTGCACTATATGGATGATGGTTACACTAAGAGCCCAGACTTCACTATGCAATATATCCATGTAACAAAATTGCACTTGTACCCCACTTCAATATAGAAAACTAAAAACATTTTTAAATTTTAAGCAAAAATTTCAAAGAAAGTGTTATACATGAGAAAATATAGCATAAAAAAATTTAAAACTAAGCAAAAAGCACCAAAAAAACAGTAGAGGATGTGAGTTTGAAATAAAAATGTGACAAAGCACTAAGGGTACTCACTGGTGAGCGAAGATGTTGGAGATGAGTTAGAGTGAGTCCCCAGTAATTAAAGGAAAAGACCTAGTCTAGGCATTGTGGGACACATAAACGAATCAAGGTTAGAGGGAGCACAGCATTTAATGAAGAAATTATCCAACTACAATAAAAAGGCGTTCCTATTGGATTTCTGATCTAATATATATTCCTGTGTTTAGATTTCTTTATACAGCAAACTTATCTCCCAATATTGAGTCACCTGATGCTTTAAACTTTTTGTTTTCAACTTTTACATTTGGGGTACATGTGCAGGATGTGTAGGTTTCTTACACAGATAAATGTGTGTCATGAGGGTTGGTTGCACAGATTATTTCATCACCCAGGTATTAATCCTAGTACCTATTAGTTATGTTCCCTGCTTCTCTCCCTCCTCCCACTCTCCACCCACCAACAGGCCCCACTGTGTGTTGTTACCCTCAATGTGTCTGTGTTTTCTCATTATTTAACTGTCACTTATAAGTGAGAACACACAGTATTTGGTTTTCTGTTCCTGTGTTAGTTTGCTAAGGATAATGGCCTTTCCAGCTCCATCCATGTCCCTGCAAAGGACATGACATTGTTCTTTTTTTGTGGCTACATATTCCATGGTGTATATGAACAAATTTTCTTTATCCATTCTATCATTGATGGACATTTGGGGTGATTACATGTCTTTGCTATTGCGAATGGTGCTTCAGTGAACATATGTGTACATGTGTCTTTATAATAGAATGGTTTATATTCCTTTGGTTATATACCCAATAATGAAAAGGCTGGGCTAAATGGTATTTCCATCTTTAGATCTGTGAGGAATTGCTACACTGTCTTCCACAATGGCTGAACCAATTTACACTCCCATCAACAGTGTAAAAGCATTCTTTTTTCTCCACAACATTGCCAGCATCTGTTTTTTGACTTTTTGATAACAGGCCTTCCAACTGTCCTGAGATGGAATGTCAATGTGGCTTTTATTTGCCCTTCTCTAACGATCAGTGATGTTGACCTTTTTTTCATGTGCTTGTTGGTCACATGTATGTCTTCTTTTGAGAAGTGTCTATTCATGTCCTTCGTCCACTTTTTGAAGGGTTTTTTTTTTTCTTGTAAATTTATTTGAGTTCCTTGTAGATTCTGGATATTACACTCATAAACTATGTTCTACCTTATAAACAATGTATTAGCTTAAAAATTATAAGCAGAAAGTTGTCGAAATCGGTGTCTTGCCCAATCAAAGCTATAAATATGGCTGGTAGAAAAATGGGTTACACTGGTCAGTGTCTGAGTTGGATGTAATGTGATTGTTTAACAGTTTATGTGGAAGAGGCCAGAGTTTGTTTGGCTGACAGAGAAAGAAAAATCTGTGGCAGTTAGAACATAGTTTACTTTTTAAGTACAGGAGTATGTAACTTAACCCTTCTCTGGCATGGCCTTAGGTCTTGTTTATACTTTGATATCTTCTTGTCACAGAGAGTCTATTTTGTCAGTCTTATGATACCTATTTTAACATTAATGCTGGTCAATCGTTGTGTTTGTGTTTAGACTGGAAAAGGGAGAGGGGTGTATAATGAGGAGTGTCTGACCTCCCATTCCATCACAGCCGGGAACTCAGTTAAGTTTATTGGGGTGTCTCCTTGGCTAAGAAGGGGTTTCTTTATTTGATGGGGAGCTTAGAACTTTATTTCTAGTTATATTTTCCCTCACTGGGGCCAAGATTTGCCATAGGCACCATCTATGACCAAACTTTTATTTTGTCCCCTACTACTGGGGTAGCATGGCTACCTGCCCAGGGTATATCTTTCCCTTGGTGGATTGCTATGGCCATGGGACTTAGTAGAGTCAAAAGATTTATAGTCAGTTAAATACTTTAGTCCATATGGAAAAGCAAGTAGGCAGGTACACACTTATCCCTAAAATCCTCTAAGTAATACAAGCACCAAAATCAAAAGCAAGACTGTAAAATTCACCTATGTGTAAGTTTTATGTGTTAAGTCATCAGCTTTTTAGGCATTTTTGTACCCCTGGAGGGTCTAAACTAATTTTCTCTCTTGAAACTGGTCCTTATAATCTTATGTGTTCACCTTTTTTGTGATAGGCTCTGGACAAAGAGGTAAGGTGCCCGACATAGTTCAGCTTTAGTATTAGTGTGTTGGCAATGGAAAACAGATTGGCCTAGTGAGATTAAATAGTTTTTAAATTTTGAACGTAGTATTAAGAAGATAAAGAAAGGCAGTATTTGTTGTTTTATTCAATTTTTGTAAGTTATAGCTTTAAAATAAACTAATAAAATAGCTTATTTAGTACATTTATGTACACCAAAAATGAAATCTTAAGCCTTCTACTGCAAACAGACCCCCCCTTAGCTAAGAAAATTCCCAAAAAAACTTGAAAACTGAGTTCCCAGCTATGACTGAATGAGAAGTCAGACATGCCTTGTTATGCCCCTCTTTTGGAGTTTAGACAAAAAATGACCAGCATTAGTGTTAAAATAGACATCATAAGACTGACAGAACAGACTCTTTGTGACAAAAAGATTTCAAATTATCAACAAGACCTAAGGTCATGCCAGGCAAGGTGCCATAACTACGGCTTTGATTGGACAAAGAGACTCATTTCAGTAACTTTCTCCTGATAAAACACCTACCAAACACATACTGGTTCTGGCCAGTTTACAAAGGCTGTGTACTGTGTGCCTCTATGTCCTAAAAAAAACCATTTGACGTACAAAGCCTAATTACAATACACTTAAATGTTAAGCCTTTACCCCCAAATAAACATGAGTCATATATTCATAAATGTGTGTGATACACATACATCAGGACCACCTTCATAACTATTCATAACTCATTCTATAACCTGTTAAATATATATGCTTAGCCATCCTGTTCAACATAAAACTCCTACCCCAATCTATCCTCATGCAAAATGTCTTCTAATGGCTTTGGCCAGAGACATGCTTCCCAGTCTGCAAGATGGCCGCCTCACAGGCAATAACCTTTTACAAAAAATAAAGTATCCTTTCTAAATTTGTAGGTCTTGTGATTTTTTAACTTGACACATTGGGTCCTGTGGCTGGCTGGAGGTACACTTCCTAGCCTGCCAGGATGGCCACTTTTATAAGAAATAGTCTTGGAGGGAGTCAAGATGGCGAAATAGACACAAATCCAGTGAACAATAGCCAGCGAGAGAGATACAGAAATCCAGAGATGTCCCAGCTCCAACCGAGGTACCAGGTGCATTTCAACGGGTCTGGTCTGATGGTGAGCAAAGCCCACTCAGGGCAGACTGAGGCGGGGAGGGGTGCTGCTTTACCCATAAGGTGCATTTGACCTGCAAGTCAGAGGCTCCCCCTCGGGCACTCCGGTCCAGATACACCGCTTCCCCTAAAGCCTCAGCAATACATAGAACAGAGGATCTTTGCCAGTCAAGCGACAGGAATTGCAAGTGCAGAGCTGAATAATAATCCAGGATGGCATGCTGTATTGGCACACAGATCTAAGCAAATGTATAAGCCCATAAGCCAGCCAGTAGAGCCTGCAGACCAAGCTATCGCCCCCTACCCCTGCCCAGAGAAAGAGGGAGCTGAAGGCAGGAGGACAGACTGAGCAGCTGGGCGGGCCCCTCCCCCATGACCAGAGACAGGGAGCTGAAAACCTGAAGACAGGCAGTGCAGCTGGGCAGGTCCCTACCCTCCCCCACAAAACCCAGAGGGCTAAAGCACCAAGGGGTTGCACAGCCAGTGCCACAGTCTAAGTTGAAACCTGAATGATCCAGCCCTGTGGAAGAAGGACACGGCCCACCATTAAAGGGGTGGGACTAGGCATCAGGTTTTAACAAAAAACACAGAAAGCCTACATAGCAACAGGATGGCATTCGTGAACACCTAGCAGTGCCTCCAGGTCAGTGGAAGAGGCAGGCCTAAACTACCAAGTGTAAACTTACCTAGCAACCGGAAGGAGCCCGCAGAAACCAAGTAGTGACTAGACAGGCAGACAAGCAACCTCATCAAGCAGCTCCTTGAGACCACAGCCAGGAAAATCCACCAAGATGGAGGGAAAAAGCATGAAAAAGATGAAACCATCAAAGACCAGAACACCTCTTCTCCTTCAAGGGATCACAACTCCTCAACAACATGGAAACACATCATGTCCAACAAAGAGTATGACGAATTGACAGAAACAGGCTTCAGAAGGTGGATAATAACAAACTTTTCTGAGCTAAAGGAACATGTTCTAACTCAAAGCAAGGAAACCAAAAACCTTAAAAAACGGTTAGGTGAAATGCTAACTACAATAACCAGCTTAGAGAAGAACATAAACGACTTTATGGAATTGAAAAACACAGCAGGAGAACTACGTGAAGCAAACACAAGTTTTAACAGCTGAATCAATAAAGCAGAAGAAAGTTTACCAGAGATTGAAGATCAACTCAATGAAATAAAAAGAGAAGGTAAGACAAGAGAAAAAAAAGTGAAAAGAAATGAAGAAAGCCTCCAAGAAATATGGCATTATGTGAGAAGACCTAATATACATTTGATCAGTGTACCTGAATATGATGGGGAGAATGAATCCAAGCTGGAAAACACACTCCAGGATATTATCCAGGAGAACTTCCCAAGCCTAGCAAGGCAGTCTAAATTTCAAATTCAAGAAATACAGATAACTCCACAAAGATATTCCTCAAGAAGAGCAACCTCAAGGCATATAATCATCAGATTCACCAGGGCTGAAATGAAGGAAAAAATGCTAAGGGCAGCCAGAGAGAAAGGTCAGGTCACCCACAGAGAGAAGCCAATCACGCTCACAGTGGATCTCTCGGCAGAAATCCTACAAGCCAGAAGAGAGTGGGGGCCAATATTCAACATCCTTAAAGAAAAGAACTTTCAACCCAGAATCTCATATCCAGCCAAACTAAGCTTCATAAGTGAACGAGAAATAAAATCCTTTA